>JANHGB010057149.1:0-16457 GCA_026283785.1 Coracopsis vasa
AAGTGAGGTCTCATGAGAGCAGAGTAGAGGGGCAGGATCACCTCCTTCGACCTGCTGGTCACACTCCTTTTGATGCACCCCAGGATCCGGTTGGCTTTCTGGGCTGCGAGTGCACACTTGAAGCCGGCTCATGTTCATTTTCTCATCAACCAACACTCCCAAGTCCTTCTCACCCCCAAGTACCACATCCCAAATCAGAGTCTGGGTCTGTAGATGTTATTTCACAAGAATCTGAACCAAATAGTTTCTCTCTTAGGCCAATTGGTACTTGGAACTTAATAGCAAGAAATGAACATTGCTTGCCTTTTATATTGTTCATGGGACAAGATCTACTGCAAACTTTCCAGAAGAAAAATGGAAAGTTTTTAAAACCTTGTCAGATTCTGAAGGACCCAAGAGTGGTGTACTGAGAACAGGTCTCAACAGCTGAGCCATAACCAGTCTGACCTAAGGACACTTTTGAACTGCTTTCAGTCCCTCACAAATGTGGCATGGATTCAAAAGTAATTATTTGCATTACCATGACTCTGAAGACTGACAGTTTAACTTAGAAGGTCTCCTATAGTTTCTTGGTTTATTGTCAGCTTCTGATTTTGACTAGAATTACATTTAAGAAGGAAGCAGCAGATATACACCCATCCCAAGATTCCTGCAGCAGGCACCTGCTGGTATCTTACCCCATCATCAAATCAAAAATAGGTACCAGATAGTTCTAGTGGTTTGAGCCTTTTGAACACAGTCTTGGATTCTCAGCTGTGTCAGATGCACCACAGAAGACAAAGTCCTGTTTCTAAGGTAATGACAGTTTATTACACCTCTCATTATAGCTGTTATAATAATTAATTTAAAGATGCAGTGGCTCAAAAATAAATCTCTTGCCACAAAAGAGATCTTCACCATCTGCCCTTCGTGATTCATGACAGCAGACAGGAACTTAATGACACCACCGAAAAGCTGCCTGGTGACGAGAATAACTGTGCATGTGACATGGGTTCATTAAAGAGCTCTCTCTGTCCAGCATGATGACCATCATCTAAACAGACAGATGTTTCCTTTCAACAAAACCAAAAACTGAGTGGCATTTTCAGGGCTTGGCAGCTGGGGCAATATCAAGTAGAAGGCCTTACATTCAAATCCTGGAGTCTCTGAGTCAGAAAAAATGTTTAATTTCCTCTCACAATGAGAGCCCTCAATCAGGGAAACATGGACCTAGGGATTTTTGAAAGGAAAGGTTCAATGGCAGCCTTCACTGCAGATGGAGAGTCACTGCAGGTGTGCTGCATCAGAGTGGCCTGAGTCTAGAGCTCACTGACCCCCTCTGCTGAACTAATCATCTTTAAAAAGAGAGAAAAAAATGATGGAAAAGTTCTGTGTGTGACAAAAGAGGAGGCTTGAGAAATTTTAGCAAAAATGAACTGTAGGGACCACCCCAAATGAGAAAGTCAGCCAGCTCAGGTTCATGCCATCTCCAATGCAGAAGTGCAGATATTCAATATCATTCCCTATATCAAAGACATTTTCAGGTGATGTACTACATCAAGGACAGATTTCCATAGTAGTGTTTTGTGGATAACCTCTGATTTCTTGTGTGATTTCTCAGAAGGTTCACAAAGTTTCCAGACCTGCTGCACACCGATGCTGTCAATGCAAGAGATTTCTAAGAAGCATTTGACTTTGTGCCACATGACAACTTAGTCAAAAACTGAGTAAATTAACATGGCCTGCATTCAGTGGATTAACAACTGGTTCACTGAGAAGCTTCATAATAAAAATGTTAGTGAGATAACCTCATTTAGTTGAATAACACACACATCAGTGTGATCTGGGAAGAGCTTTTCAGCAGGAATCAATTTTTAGAATGGCAAGTGATAAAGAAAATTGATCTCTGTTGCAGGCCGATAGGAGTGCTGGGACCAAAAGAGCACAATCCATCAGAATGCAGCCAGGGAGTGAAGCTATCTGAGGGTGAATTCCTAACTCAGAAACAAGTGCTCTGGAAAAAAAAAAATAGTCAGAATTGGCCAAAGCAGTGCTATTGATGTCCAGAAAGACAAATCTCAATACTGTCTCTCACTGATGACACTGCTGCTCAAATCTTGTGCTTAAATCACCAATTCACACTTTAGGAAGAATAATGAAAAATGGAAACACGTAAGGAATATTTTTTTTTTTTTAAGTTTGGAAAAAACATGTTAAAGCAAAAGACTCGAGCTTATCAAAGAGCTTGGCCTAAAAATATCTGCTCAGGAAACATAAATTTGATGATCATAAACTCTTTAATCTAGGAACATAAATTTGGGAAAGACCATCTATAAAACTGAAATTACCACTAAGAGCACAATGGAGACCTACTTCAAACAGAGTACAAGACATGCCTTTACAGACTTCAGATGACACAGTGTTTTTAAATAGCCCAGAGCAAATTTCAAATACTTGTAACTGGCCAAAAGACAAACTTGTAATGTCTGAAGGAACATCAGGGGGAAAAATCAAGAACAATGCCAAAGCCTGAAGACCTTGCAGGAGTAGGGTGGTTTTTAAATAAACTGACCCAGGGAAGCAGGTCATCCCCTTGTTATGAATGTCAGAATGCTTCTGCCTACCTGACCTACAGGAAAAATTTTGTGATGCCTCCAGCCCTGATGGCTGATTTCTGTAGAGCTTGTGATTATGATATATTGGCCGAACAGCTGAGAATTTAATGAATTACTAATGGATCTTTTTGACATACTGTCTCCAGCTGTGAGAGTCTCCAGTGACTCTAAGGAAGGAAAAATACCAACCTTTTTCTTCTCTCCGCCTCCTGAGGCAAAGGAAGCATCAAAGGGATGCCTAAGAAGTGCTCTCTATCTTCATCAGGTGGCTAGTGGGGTTAAAGCAATGGAAATGGAATAGGTGAGCAGTGATCCTACAACTTCTACATTCACTCGAATACAATTGCTGGTTATCTTTAATAGACTGCAGTTAATTTGTAAAAGTCTGTAGCCAGTGACAGAAAAAAATCACTTTATAACAAATTATCTCAATATTTTAAACAAAACAAAATCTTTAAAAGAGAGAGGCCTTATAAACGAAAGAAAAAAACTTAATTTGTTAACATTAGGTTTGAAATCCTTCTAAATATCTTGCCATATGTTTGGTCCCCACTGAAGCTTTTGACGATCATAAGTGGCAATAATAAATTATATATTATGTAAACATGGGGGGGGGGGTCTGATACATTTGAAAAGAACAAGCATTTCATTTTTCTTTCCCTCTCCTGTACTGAAAGATTGGGTTGTTGAGGAGCTCAGCTCCGAAATCATAGGAAATAAAAGAACTAGTGTCACTTCTGATTCTTTTTGTCCCTTTTCTTATCTCCTTTCTCCCATGCTACTTCTAAATCTGAAATAATCACCTTGCCTATTCCTTCAACTGCCTCAGTTTCTCCTTGGCATTTGTTCATTGATCCTGCCTTCCTCTTTTCAGCCATTTATCCCACACATGGTTCTTTTTCTTTTCTTTTAAAATGACACATGACACTACAGCTGAAGTATCAAATGTTCTCTTATGTAGTTTTTACACATCCCTTGTATATTCAACAAACAGAAAGCCTTTTAAGTTCTTTGTTACCAAGGTAAAGAAGAAGAAACCATACTAAACACACGCAAAAAATTTTTGCTAAACCTTTGTTTCTTGGTACCTGAACTGTGTGAATTTAATAAACAAGCTAAGTTACACTTTTAATATGTTTTACTTTGATTATTTTATTGTTGTTGGTGATATTTTTCTTTTTTCTGTGGGGTTCTTTTTCCAAATTGTCTTATACGTTTTTGAGGGAATAAAGACTGACTGACAGAAAATCAAGCTGTGTGAATTACATAGTATATTGTTATTGGAGATTATTTTCAGTTTAGTTGAAACCAATATTAAAACTGGAAGTTGTGCTGAGGTTGTACATTCCTTGTTCTGAATTATTGCATCTTTTGCCACAATCTGCATTACAGATTAAGACAGACCTAAAGGTGCTTGCTCGGCTGCTCAGAAGCAGCAGTGCCTGTATATAGGCCCTTCCCAGACTCGGGGAAGCTGCTGACCCTGCTCTGACAGATGGCAGAATGTGGGTCCTGGCATGTGGCCAGGGAGCCTGATTCCCAGATGATGAATCAAAGGCTCAGAGATAGGGGAGGCTTGCCTTGTCTAAGGGAACATCCCAAGGCTCTGAGCAATGGTATTTATTGGCTTTTGTTGATGACTGCTTTTTGTATAATAAATGCCTATTTGGAAAGGCTTTTTTACTAGAATGGCCATGTCAGGTATGTGCCTGACCTGAGGGACAGAGAGGAGAGCCTGCAAAGTCCACCTGCAGTGATTTACTCACTTCTCAGTTTTGCCTCTCAACACTACTCCACTATTCATAGGCAGGCATTGTGAAAGGCTTCCCAGGGATGTGGTAGAGTCACTGTCCCTGGAAGTGTTCAAAAAACATGTAGATGAGGCCCTTAGTGACATGGTTTAGTGGGGGACTTGGCAGTCCTGGGGTAACAGTTGGACCCACTGATCTTAAAGGTATTTTCCAACCTAATTGATTCTATGATTCTTTGATTCATAACTAGAAAATTACATGAATATTTATTATACCTTATTAAAAACTTCCTTTGTTTGGCCTGTTTTTATAAGCCAGTGAATTCTCAACCAATTGCATTATTTGTCTGTAGCTTCATGCACAATTTAAACCAATGTAATTTGGAATGGCTGCCAGAAAGATCAATGCCATACACTACTTGCCTCTGGCCACCAAATTTCTGCCCTTGAGCTGCCACCTCGGTTACGTTGGCAAAGGAGTTCAGGTAGTTGCTTGCTGAACTGGGTCAAGATTTCAAGCTGAAATTAGTTCTTAATGGCTAGCTTGCCCATGAAGCCCACTATAAGTCACAACTCCTTATGTAAATATGAAGTAGATATCATGGAGATCTCAGTGAAGAGCTGGTAGCAAGGAAGAAACAAGGATGCATCTACCAGAAGCAATGCTAACTTAAAGTGTTCACAAATATGTGGCTGCAGATGAGACCGTGATGCCCTGTGCCCATCCTAACAGCATTTGAATGCACTGGCCATTTCAACTATGTTGACAGATGTGTAACAACAAATGAATACATCCTCATATCTCTCTAACAATAAAAGACAAAGGCAGAGGGAGAAATATATTAGTGCGTGGAGAGTGAAAGAAACTAAAAATCTTTATAAGGGATGTTCCACTCTTCTGCCCTCCTTCCCAGAAAGTCAAGAGAAAATTAACTCAGCAGGAGGTGGGCCCAGTACTGTGTTCACTACTTCTCCATCTCTCCTATCTCATCTGCTATTTTCCCTCCTCCACAATTCTCATTTCATTAGCATCACAGGAATTTGAATATGTTGCTGAGTAAACTGCACAAGGCTCCTGCAGCAGCTGTGCTAGCACTCACCTGCTAGGCAGCACCAAGACATGCAAAACCTGACTGAAGGCTAGGCAAAGACTGTATTTCCCAAGCCCCTTCTTCCCTCCCCTTCTAAATAAAAAGCTACAAAATAGATCTCATGTTCCAGACATGATGCCTTAAAGACTTTATAAAACTGTGAAAGAAATGTGTTACTAAAGCAAGTGGATCTAAGATAAGCAGATTTTCCTGGCCCATACAAAGACCCTTAGCTGTTTGAGGGGGAAGACTGAGTAAGGGATAGCCTCTCACACTGTCTGCCTGTAACATATGGACCTTTACTAAATCAGACTTGAGCAGGTTTAACTTATTTGGATGTAAGCCCTACTAAATATTTGGAGAGTAATGCAGATGAAAAGAAAAAAAAAACAAAAGACCAACTCCCTTTTTTTCTTCTACAGTGTCAGCTCTGTAAGGCAGAAGAATAAATACTGCCTTCAATGCTGGAAAAGAAAGAATATAGATGTCTCTGACAAATCACTCCAGTGACACAGTCAAGGTACTCCCACTCAGTTATCTGAAGCAGCTACCTATCTAAAATGAGCTTCACAAGTACTTTAATCCCTAGCTCAATTTTCTCCTAGTAGAAGATTACTTGAACAACAAAATGATGGAGAACTAAACATCAAGGACTTCATTATCCCATTAGGTGCCATTGCTTTTTTCAGTTCTATTCATTTCACCTTTGTCTCTATAATCTCTTTTTATATTGTCGAGTTCATCTTTTGCTTTCTGTGGAAAGATTCATTTCTACCATTATTATTAACAGTAATAACACTAAATGAGTCAAGGAGAAAATTTAAGAAGGAAAGATAACAAGCTGAGTGGAGGAGGTAGAAAAACTTCTGAAAGGACTGTTGAGTGAGTGCAGAAGCAGTGATGCAGGAAAGAGGAAAGATGAAAGGCATGGAAGGGTTAACAGAGGAGGAAAAGAAAGTCTGAGTCAATGCAGAGTAGGAGGAGGTGATTAAGAAAGAATCAAAAAGTTGAATGTTAAAAGGAAAGAAGAATTTTGTTACAGTGAAATCAGAAGGGCAAGAAGAAAGAAATGGAAAGAAGGAGAAAATCCTGAATAGGTTGAAGAAAGGAAGTTGTACTCCACACCTTTCCTATAATGTGAATAAACTGAAGCAAATGAAGAAGAAATGGAGGAACTGTAATAGATTGGGTAGAGAAGAATAAAAGCATAGTGAGCTGGGGTAGGAGAGGAAATCAGAAAAAGTAAAAAATATGTGTTTGATATATGAAGGGGAAGAAGCTGAGTGATATAGGCATTGGTGTAAATATTATATTCACCTTTTTTTCTTAGAAAATGAAGATATCTTTCCACCAGAAGAGTTAAGCTGGAGTTGAACGACAGAAAAGGAAGTAAGAAAAAAACCAACAAATTTTTATAAAAAGGGGGAGGGGCATTTAAAAGAGAAATACTACTTTAAATACAATAATATATGAAGAAAGACCATTGTCAAAATGTCACCAAATACATATCTGCAATACAGACAGATAGGTCAGATACATTTCATACACTGTTCTCAAATATAAATTGTCTCAAAATAGATTTTATTTAGTATGTTAGTTGGATTTTATGTTATTTACTAGGTGAAAAAGTCCCAAAGCAAAACATTTTCTCTGGCATAGGGCATTACATTGCATTTGTCTTGCTACTGAGGTAAGTGAAAGATGATGGCTTTACTGTTGCATAACCACAGATGATGTTCTTTAGCTATTATCTACTTGTGCAACAACCCTGAGCTTTTATAAATTGACTCTGAGAATTGCTGAAGCATGATACATTCATAGTTTTCTAATGTCTAAAGGCTAAAGGCATTGGCTCGTCAGGAATTCCCCAAAAATTCTCTCCATTCTCTTAGATCATTCCTATCCTTCTGAAATGCCCTGCTTGCTCCTTTTTTGTAATACCCTAGTGTCTTTCACTGTCATCAGCTTTCAGTACCTCTGTGATTCTCTTGAGCCCTATTTGAATACTCTTCTGAACGTCTGCACATCTTGAAAGTGTGTTGAGCATGCTTTAGAGCAGTCGTAGCTAAAGGACACATTAGAGAAGAGCGCTTCTACATACCACAGAAACACTGAAGCTCATTAGGTTGAGTCACTGAAGGAATCCTGCTCCATCAGAGAGTACTTATTAAACACAACATATGGATCCTGCAGGAGCCCATCAGAAAATTCAACAGAAATGATACAGGCAGCCTGCCTTGACAAGGCACTACTCAGTTGGCTGGCAGTGGGGTGGGCAGGTTGCCGACGCCCTGGGATCCTCCACTTCCCTGTCAAAGCATCTGGCTCCTCGGGCAGCCAACAAGCCAGGGCAGCAGCTGGGCAGCTGAGCATCCAGGAAAGCAATCAGAGGAGTGGGAAGCAAAGGAGTTTGGCAGCTGTCAAATCAAGAGAGACATTAGAGGGAATCTCACTCCCATGAAAAGTGTCAAGTTTCTGACTTTCCATCCTGATCCAGGAGAAAATATATACACAGGTGTGTGTGTCCATATGTATGTTAAAAAAGGTAACATATATGCATACCTATGTGTACATATACACCTATTTCAAAATGCTGCTTCTTGTGAGAAACAAAATCCTTATTCCAGCTGGCTGTAGCAAATTGTTGCTGTCCTCTGCCATGGAGTTTCTAACTAGGCAACCAGAGGCCAAAATTAGGAAAGCTAATTTCAGGGAGCCCAGCTGATTAAAGGAAATGTCATTACATTGTCACTTCACATTATTACAATGAAATACGATCCAGAGGATGGGGTTAAACTCAGAGAATGTAGCTTTTTCAGTCCTGCATTTAACAATCATCATTAAAAAAAAAAGAGGGGTTTAAAGCTTTATTAAGTATGAGGAAAATAAGAAGGCAAGAGGAAATATATATAGGTAATATACTCATTTAAAAATATATATGTATGTGAAGTAGGGCTTCTGTGTTAGCATTACATATTCTTACATTTCTCCTGCTCTTATTCTTTGTAAGAAAAATATACTTCAGTTTGGCAGTCTTCAGAAGAAAGAGAAAACATGATCTGAAAGGATCTTGAGCTCTTTCTGATGACTTTCTGATCCCTGTTCTTCAAAAAAAAGGGCCAATTAAGGCAAAGATTAGTGAAAAGTATAGCAAAGGCAGGAAACACTATGGGCTGTCTCTAGTATGGACATCATGCTTCAGAGAGAGGAGTAAATCCTCCATCTCAACAGCTGCTGAAGGAGGCACCCAGCAGAGGCACATGAATACACTGAGGATGTTGCTTTCAGCTGGTTTAAAGTTCAAGCAGGGATGCAGTCCTGACTGCCTGGACCAACCTTCTTGGTTTTGTGTGGTCAATGTGTGGAGTAGGGGAGAGAGGGGAGAATGAGGCAGAGACACACAGGTGTCTTGAAGGCACAGGTGACTGACCAAAGGAACAAATAATACAAATCCACAGTTAACACTTGTTAAAAACTAGCTACCTCCCCTTGTATCTATGAGAAGCAGAAATTATAATGAGAAAGAAGTGAAGTATTTTTTTTTCTTTTAAATAAGCTTTCAAATCTTATTTATTAGATAATGGCAAGTTAAAGACACTCTCCTGAATAAAAAGAAGTAGGTTTAAACTAAAGTTAGCAATATAATATTTTTTGTATTGATGGTGAAATATTTCTTCTCTTCTAAAGTACATAAGTAATTTAATACCTGCACCATAAATATAGGTATCAATGCTAGGACGCTTTGATCTTCTTAATGCTGGCAGGCCTCTGTTGCCTCCCACTCTTGATTTTGTTCACAGTAATTTAAACAGCAATCCCTTTGAGATAAAAAGATTACAGCTTTATGAAAATACTCCCTTACAAAATTCAAACAAGCATTCATGAAGCTTGTCAGGCAGTTTTGCTTGCCTTGTACTTCCGCAGTGCATGACTCTGACATCTTTGGTCTTCACTGAACGGTTTCCTCACACTAGCAAATGCAGTGGCTGTGGACAGTTAGAGGCCAGTTGTGAGACAATACCCAAATCTCTTGCTCTGATAAATAGTGAGTGTGACAGCACCTTCTGTGCTTTGCACAAACACACATTGCAGCAAGTGCCGCTGTGTATGTGGAAGCTTTGCTCAGCTCATAGCTCTAACAAGCAGCCCTGGTGCCTCCAACAGGACAGTCCCTTCCTGAAGCTGACCATGGTTCTAGCGGTCAGGGTAGGAGCTCAGAGTACTATCTGGATACAAAGGAGAAGCAAACATGCCTGAAATATGTTAAAATAGCTTGCTAGTTATTTTAGAACAGATTTTCCTACATAAGAAAATAATAAAATCAGTATTCCCTAATAACTTTCCACATAGTATTATAACATATAGCTGCTTAATACTGCCAGAAACATTATTTTTTTAATCTACTTAGTTTTTTTAAACTATAAATCAGCACATTTATAATTGGCAACACAAATATCATGGATGAAATATGGGGCTTCTGGAAAAAAATACATCAGTTATCTTTGTAAGAGGACTTAACTTCTCTCAATGTGTTTAGGAAGGTCTATAAACCATTTGCTGAATACTGGAAAAAAAAAACCCTCTTTTATCCACACTTTTTATGCCTAATTCCCTAATCTAGGGTTCAAGTAATGTAACTGAAGTATAAAGCTGCACACAGCAAAAAAATGGTTTTGTGTTAGTTATAACATAGCTGCAATTGTGGCATCACTCATAGTAAAATTTATGCTATAATCTTTCTAGCATAAATAGCTACAACTTCTAATAAAGTCAATGACATTGAACCATTGAAGATGTGCTTAAAATTAGGTTTTTGAATAATTCGTTCGTAAGTTTGCAAATCTTTTGAATGATGAGCAATAAAGACAAAGATGTTGAAGAAAACTTAAGTGCATTATTTCGTTTGCTAGTTCTGTACACTTAATACCCTCATTAAAGGCTATTCAGACATTGAAGATAAATAGTTTAGATATTAATAAGACTTTAGTAAATTAATTTTGCTTTGCCTTTGATTAATTTCAGAAGTGCTGGTAAGGACAATTTTCCTTTACATGTTTAAATAGGTATAACTCCCATGCAGCAACAGTTTCCCTGTTTTTTTTCTATCAAGATGAATGTGATAATGATAAACAGAAATGTGGTAATCAGTGCTTTTCATTGAGAAGACTTCATGGTACTTCTCACGAGATTTGTGCCATGAGCAAGGAATTTCTCCTTCAGGCAACCAAATTATATCATACTTGGGAACTCAAATTTGTTAAACCCCTGGAGCTGTCACAGCCAGATGTTTTCTGTTAAAAACATGTGTGCAGTGTCACATGAATGATACAAATGGGGAGCTGTGTTGTAGCAGACAAAACCATCTAAATATTAGGAAGAAAAGCTAGCTTAAAGGGTGCACATTTCATGTGGTGTAAAACCCTCATTAAAAAAAAAAACATCATGAGACCCAGTAGGCTGAGAATATACATCATCATCTTTAATGGTGTAGCATGTTCAATTTCAGGTGAATTTTGCAATCTCTAGTGCATTATCTCAGTGGGACATTAATGTTAGCTTATTTGTTACCAATAGATGGCAGTGATCACTCAGTTTCCCGCAGGAGTAAAACTTGTGGAACATATCTCAGGTGTCAGGAGATGGGTAGGTATTCAGACAGATCCTTCTGTCAATCCTAGAGTTATTGTTATTATTATTATTTTGCTTTTAACCAGAATATTACCATACTTTCATATGTTCTGGTATGAGGCAATACTTGGATTAAGGAAACCTCTTTTGGTGCCTAATTTGAAACAAATTTCATGTCCTGGTATCAGCCTTTTGAACTGAAGTCTCACCAGTTAGGCTATTCACCACAAGTGAACAGCTTTACTTTCTTTGCTACCATATATTATATAGTTTGTAGGCACTTCTTCCCTGCAGCCTTCTCTTTCTGCTTTTCGATGAGTCTCATGCTTCATGGGCAGCTAAGAAGGGTGACTCAGCAGGCAGTAACTGCTCTCTTTGAGAAGGCAGTCAAAAGCAAAGTGGATAGACAATGAGTTTTTGGAGGATGAAAATGGCAAATTGTTTGAATAAACAGGTTTGTGTCACTGGTGATGCAAAGAATGGTCCTCAGCTGGTACATGAGATAGATGCAAATGTTCTCCTTATAGTTCCTGTAATCAAAACAATAATCAGCTAGGACTGCTGTTCAATCAGCATGAAAATATCAGAGAGGAAAAGTGGATCTTCAGCAGGTCACTGTTAGTCTTTTTCTGATCCAGATGCTCCTTACTGGACTGGAGTCCTCCATGCCTCTCAGCAGTGTGGATTTATTTTCTTGAGTGACTCAGAACATGCAGACATTCCTGTTCACGCCTTACAAAGATCAGCCAGCTCCTTGAAAGGTCTGAGTATGCAGATGGTGAAATATGCAGCACATTCAAAATTTTCTCTTCCAGCACTTGCACAGCTTGCCCAGACACAAGATGACTTCAGCTCAAATCTTATCTGTGCCTTCCCCAATATGTTTCAGTCCATATCAAACTATCTCACAGCTTTGGTAAAGGAGTTAACTACTTTCCTTGTTTTAACTACTTCCATGACCACTCTCAGTTATTTACTTTCCACCATTTAAAAGAAAAATGAACACTTCTCAATCATTTCTCAAGTCTTCAGGAGTTATTAAGTTGACTAATCACTATAGATCTATTAAAGGACTTAGACATTTAACTCCTACTTTAAATACCTAAATCCAATCTGTAGATCCTCAAAATATCACACTTATCTGTCACTTAACTATGGTTCCATCTGTAGTCTGAAGGCACTTCTGTTTCCATAGAGTCTTCTAAATATTTGATGATCAGTCGGGCACAGAAGCTTCAACAAGATTAACAAATGAAGGCTTTACTTGGTGGGGCAACTCTCAGAACAGTATTTACATACACACACCCCAAAGGAGAAGCAACAATGGCAGTACACTTTTACTCATTAGCACAGTCATCACAAATTTACCTGGAAGGGAGAAAATCAAGGCTAACATCCTTTTCTACCTGAGAACTGTTCAGACTACAGCTCTGAAGAGAATTCCCTAACTCCAGACTACAGAAAGCTTTTCAATTTTCCAGCTGCTGCAATTTGTATGGTTCAAAACTCACAGGAACAGAGGATCAACCACTCTTCTCCTCTCCTCTCCTCTCCTCTCCTAAAAACTTCTCAAGCCATTAACTCATTAAGAACTCGCCATGTGAGAGAGGAGCTCTTTTGTACTAGACACATTCATAGACAACAAAATCTTGCCTGAAGGTATGTTCTACATAAATTGACCAGATAGACAAAAAGCTGGGAGTGTTGCTGTCTCTGTTTTACGGACGAGACGCTGGGGTACAAAAAGAAGAAATGTCTTGTTTACTTATGCCCACAGGAGCAACAGAAGCTGATCCAAGGTCTCTGAAGTCCCACATCACCACCTTAAAGACTATGAAGGTAACAACATAGGAGATGCCCATTTATGGTGGAATATTTCTGAGTGAGGTCAGATCCCTGAGGCAGCCTGAAAACAGCAGCTGCTGAGAATGCATAGAACATATCTACTCTTGGTCAGCTGACATGTGTGGTGTATAGGAAGCTCTAACATTGCTTCAGCCCTCATTATCACAACATTCACATTGTATACAATCCAAACAATTGTGAATAAGTTTATAAGACACAGAAACATCTCATTTTTTCTTTATTAGGACAGTATATTCAGGAAAAAAGTCAGCCTATCTTTACATTTGACAGTTTGGATTAACACTTGTAAAATACATGTAACTACATCTGTTTGCACTGCTATTTTTACCAATGAAAAAGTTATATTATTCCTCAGAAAAAGTTATGTGTTTGAGTTTTGAATATTACATGTGGAGCAAATAACTTTTTGAATTTGGCTGCCACCATTCTTACCTGGAAACTTAAAAGAGGTGCACCTAAAGATTAGGTTCCCATTCTAAGAAAACCTGTTTTCAATTTGTCCTAAAAAAACGAAGAGAGAAACACAAATAAACATATGTTTAATCTGTTGGTAGATCATTCACCAATTACCATCACAGGCAAAACACTCAGTTTGGGGAAATTAGTTTGATTTCTTACCAATCAAATCAGAGTAGGGTAATAAGAAATAAAAACTAAATCTTAAAACACCTCCCCTCACCCCTTCTGTGCTTAACACTGATCCCAATTTCTCTACCTCCTTCCTTGCAGCAGCACAGGGGGACTGGAAGTGTGGGTTGCGGTCAGTTCATCACACATTGTCTCTGCCATTCCTTCCTCCTCAGGGAAGGACTCCTCGCAGCCTTCCCGTGCTCCAGTGTGGTGTCCTCCCAGTCCTTCATGAACTGTCATACCAGACAGAGAGTAAGGGATACCAGCTCTACCTAGCACTCAGAGCTTGTTGACTGTAGAGAGTTTTTTGGTATGGAAAATCACTGAAGGCAGTTTAACTGGAGATAAGTCACCCCTGTCAGGAACAGAAAGCAAAGATGGGAACACTTTTGTCTTAACCTAGATGAGTTTTGCCTGTTTAAAAGTGGTGTTGTTCTAGGTTATCTTAGCTTATCTTCTTAAGGTTTTCACTTTAACAATGCTAGGAAACATGCAGGAAGACTTTGGCTGACTCCAGATCCTGTTACACTAGTGAATATAGAAGAGTTGCCTTGCAGTAAATTTATTACTTATTACAAATTTTTTGCTTATTATTAAATTTATTAAATATAGCAGAACTGCCTTGCATTATATTTATGCTCACATAAATGACACTTGATAAAATACACCAGAATTTTAAAGTTATTCATAGGATCTCCACAGCTCAGACAAACTAAGACCAACCCCATTTTTTCTTTCACTTACTACACCCCAAATCATGAAAGTCATGCTGCAACAGTTTAGATGTGAAGGTAGAAAATGGGATACTGAACTGAATAACTTCATGTGGGATCTCCCTGACTTTGTTTTTAAATAGAAACAGACATAATCTGATATTATTTTACATGTAAACTAATCTAACCAAGGTATGCTCAGCAGAACTAAGAATTACTATGATACAAAAAGCTCATGTAAGAGAAAAGGAAAAATGGCAAATAATCTGTTGTATCTTTCTCCTTAGGATGCCTCCAACATGAGATGCACAGCTGAATTGGGCAAAACCTGAACTCAAAACACAAAACTTACTTACAGCCAATGTCCTTTGTAACATCCCATTCCTCTATTGCACCTGTTTGTTAGTTGATACCGATAACATCCTGTCCAACGTTATACCCCTTTCAATATTATCCAAAAGGATAAAGAATGGAAAGGAAAGGATAGAATGTGAAACAGAAGACAAGGAAAACAGGTTGCCTTATCTTACAAAACTAATCAGCCAGGAAACTTTGAAGAATGAGTGTACATATATTGCCTTGTTTCTCTTCATGTATAAATCTGTGTTTAAGTTGGCATTAGATTTGTTTTCTGCTTTAAGTCTAAAGTATCAGCCTAGACTCCGGAAGAATAGATCATTTTTTGGCATGTATTTTACTAGATTTTATTCAAGTGTAAAATTTTAACTCGGCTGTGGCCCAGTCTTCCACAGCTGACTCAGTGCATGACATCCATAAATAACGTAATTTATGACACAGAACTTAATGCCACCAAGAAAAAAGAGCAGGAAGTTTTCCCAGATCAGAACACTTTTTTTTTGTGTGAGCCTTGATAGGTGTTAACAATTTCTCTTCGAGGTTTTTAGAGAGGAATTCAAAATTCTCACTCCTGAACTCCAGGTACAGACTGTCTTGATTTCCTGAGTCTCCAGTCAGTGCCAGAAGAGTTGCCAGAACAATCTTACTTCTGTTTATTTATGAGTTTCATTAGTTTCTTATTCACTTCTGAATAAATCCAAAGTCATTACTGCTTATCTTAAATCTGCCAGAGTTTTTCATTTCAGAAACATAAAAGTCTACCTCTCTTTTCTCATCTGTAACAGTAGCTCTGAAATACTTAAGATCTTCATCTAATTGGCTTCAGAAGAATTTTAATGGTTGTATTGACTTCTAGATCACAGCGCCAGATTCATTGCTTTCCTCAAATGTAAGTGTGAAAGGAGTAGAAGTCATTAAGAGGCTGAAAATACACCTTTTTTATTTTAAGTTCTTGAAAAAGCAAAAAAAATCAGGTATTTAATTCCATACTGAGATTACAAGCAGCATATTGCATAATGCACAATATATTAGAATCAATTCATTCATAATAAATAATAATAAACCAAGATTATTTGTTGAGCACAGGTGTCAAACAATCTGTTGTTGTAACCATACCTTTCTTGGTTTAGTGAGAGATCCACAGGGAGAACACAACAGCAGTTCAGTAATGATATAACCTATATTTGGATTAGGAAGAGCCTCTTAATTAATGAGGCGCCATGCATAATACACAGCATTTTAAAAGATAAAATCAACCCAGAGAAGCTACTCACTGCTAGAAATGTATTTCTGTATTTGATTGGTATTTTTCTTTAGGAAAGCAAGTCATTCCACAGGCTTCAAAAATCAGAGCTCCCTTGTCCATTGATTTTCCATTCTGTTTTATAGCAGAGATTGTATTTGAGTTGGTAAAATAATTAAATTAAGCATTAGTTGAGTTTATACATAAGAGTTACATCTACTACAAAATGTACTGGGAAGGGAGGGAGGGCGAGGTTGGTTCTATCACCAGTTGGCCAGTCATCAGTCAGAATCATTTCCAGGTCACAGAGAGAAGCTGCATTGAATTCTGACCCTGTTAACTGTAGGTGGTTTAGCTTTTTGGTAGCTTTTTTAAGATTCCTTCTCTCTTGTGTGGTTGTTGGCAGCCAGCATGGCTTCACTAAGGGGAAATCCTGCCTGACCAATTTGGTGGCCTTCTATGACAGGGCTATGAAACTGATGGACAGCGGTAGAGCAGCTGACATCATCTACCCAGACTTGTGCTAAGCATTCGACACTGTCCTGCATGACATCCTTGTCTCTAAATTGGAGAGACATCAATTTG
>JANHGB010057151.1:0-22450 GCA_026283785.1 Coracopsis vasa
CCCCCCCCCCAAAAAAAAAAACCCTAACCAAGGGGATTAGACTGCAGGTACTTGCAAAATTCAAATAAATAAATAAATAAATAGATTTCAACGTAAGCAATAAGCATCAAATCATTAAAATGCATTCAGCTCTATTAGATCAAATTTTTATTGTAACAGGCTATTATAACGTCAGAAGTTTCATTTGGCACCTTTGAGGGGGACAAATGTCCTCTTTTGGCTCTCATGTTTTAATTACTACTTTAAATTTTCCATAGAATGCCGTTGTGGGATTAAAATTTTACTCTAAGAAAATGAAAAAGCAACTTTAAGTTTCCTAGTT
This sequence comes from Coracopsis vasa, assembly GCA_026283785.1. Lineage (NCBI taxonomy): Eukaryota > Metazoa > Chordata > Aves > Psittaciformes > Psittacidae > Coracopsis > Coracopsis vasa. The sequence goes on from JANHGB010057151.1 coordinate 323, forward strand.
TACAAGTAAATTGTTCAGAAAGTGAACTTACGTACCAGCTCTTGAAAAGCAAGCTGGGTCTCTATGGCATGTGCAGTATTTAACAATAATAAAGTTACTGCACACAAAGTAGGACTTAGAACTTAAAAAAAAAGTGAAAACATCTTGTTTTCCCAAAATCTTACTGACTTTATACATCTAAGCAGCAATAAAAGTATTAGACACATTTTAAACTTAACATCACATTAACATCATTCATTGATCTCTTATGTTTCACAGACATCTGACTTCCTACATGTTCTTTACTCCCCCTCTAATGAAGACAGTATATAAAATAAGAGTGTCTGAGACATCCAGACTAAAAATAAAACAACTATGGAAAATGTAACTTGCTAATCTCTACAAAATCCTACCTAGCAACAGCTCCCAATGTAATTTGGGCAGGCTATTCTCTCCACTACAGCTTACAAGCAGTATAAAAAGCAACTTCATGTTGCCTCCTAATAGATTTTCTCTTGTACCACCCAAAAAAAAGAAAAAAAGTTGATTTTGCAACTTGAGAAAACAGAGTTCACTATAGGGCAAGAGAAACACATTTATTTAAATACATGTGGTCTACATGTCTTAAATCCATGTAGTCTACTTGTTAGCTCAAGGCATGTAAACTGTATTTTAAGATGCAGATAAAACTATAAATGACACAATCTCCTTTTAGAAATGCATCTTTGCAAAATACTCCATTTTTCTGACAATGCATACGTACATTTTTCTTCCTTTTAGACTATGTTCTTTTTCTTAGAACACACGTTTTTTAAATTGTTTAAAAATTTATGGGTAGCTGATAAAGTATTATCCACTGTTTAGCATGTTATTACAACTAGGCATTTCCTAGTTTTATGCTGTAAGCAACATTTGCATGTGTTTCCGTCAACCTAGTAACAGAATTAATGTACTTTTAAACATCATCACTGTTTTGCTGATATTCTGAGGCTGCCAATGCCTTGGAAATGTTAAGGACATCCAACAAACTCCTTAAACTCCCAAAGCCTACATATAGCAAATCTGCTTAACTAATTAAGCCATTTTTCATTAGCATTCACAAAACCACAAACTGAGAAATGTACTAAACCACTAGAACAGACCCTATTGGCAGAAATTTGTGTTGTGAAGATCTCTGATAACATTTGATAAAAAGACTGTACCAATGCATATGGCACGCATGCCATAAATTAAAGATGTTTATTCACTTTATAATAAAGTAAAAGTGGCTTTTCTACAAGTTGTAACAGGCAAACCACTCATCAACCATGAGAAGAAATTAAACTGTTTCAAACAGCAAAACCACACATTGCACAGTATTAACTAAATCAAAGACTTTTCACTTCCTGTGAGCTGGAATGGAAGCCATGTATCTGATTTTGATCTCAAGGTGCTGTTGTTATGCTGTAACTAACCATTAAACATCTCCTCCACTGCCTTCCTGTCTGACTTCTAACCAGCACAAAAGATTGTCATCATCACAGAAATGCTCCTTATGCTTCTGCCTTCCACTTGTCCAACACTAATTTGCCCTTTGCTAGCCAATTTTCTCAGCCTTGACATCTGTTTGTGAACCTCTTCTATTCACACATAGGTCTTTTTCCATGGCATCCTCTTGAACTGGTACAACCTGCATTCACCCTATCCTAGACCACATTAAAGACTTCAGAAACTCATTTCTGCTTTACTGAATCACAACAGATCAACAGTATATACTGATATGCCTTCCCATCTTCTATTCACTAGACTTACACCCTCTTTTCAATAGGTAACCTTCTCAATAGGCAGAATTAAAATCTACAAGTTAGTAGCAAAAAGCTTTTGCAACAGGATCAGAAAAGTGACAGTACTTCTGCTTGTTGAACTTTTTACAAATTGTACTTCTGGGGACTGAGGAGAACCATACAGAGATAAAAATCAGCACAACAGTAGAACAATCTAAACCAGTTTGAATGAGTCATGGCTCTTCTCTGACAGAAAAGACCAAAACTGTGCTCCTTCAGGATGTGATAACAACTTGCTCACTATGTCTAATCCAGCACTGAAAGGTAGGAAAACAAACACACACCACAATTCAGACTTGGCAAGCAAGTACTGATGACAAAAGAGGGCTGGTTTCAGGCCAGACATCCACTCTTGCCTATTAGAAAGGAGCTCTAATGAAAACCACATCCAACAAAAGCAGTAAGTACCTCAATAAAGTACACTAGATAAAGGTTCTGTCACAACAGGGACTTGCTGACCATGCTTCATGTGTACCAGGCTAAGAAAACCTGTGTGACTTTGCACTGAAGATGGAGATTTCCATCTGAAACAAGTGCAGAAATCTTGCTTTCAGAGGAAAAGATTGACTGGAACTGAGCTAGTCTCCAGGTCCAAACGACCTTGGTAGTATTATTGAGCCTTGGTGATTAGGACGCCTAATGACTATGAAACCAATAACCAGTGATGATTAACAGCAATACAAGAGAAAGGCTTTTTCTTGGGAAAAGCATTACTTCCTGCCCTTTCTAGTGCACCTCTGGGTAACAGTGAAAGAAGACCACTCTTACATTACAGCTTTTTAACTCCATTACAGATATTTCATGGCTTTCTGATGCTATTTCAGCACCTGTTTTGTTTTTTGTTAGTTTTTTTTTTTTTAATTCCACAAACCTAAAACTATTTAAATAAAGAGTATAGATACAGTATATTGTCAAAAATCTTTCTCCAAGAGGCATACCCAAACACAGAGGCTGTGATGGTTCTCACTGCAATGATGACTAATGATATTCCCATTTATTATATATAATTATACAAACAGCTTCAGCATAGATACCTAAAAAATCATCCTAACATAGGGATTTGCCTGAATATTAAATGGACTTCAAAGAATTTGCTGCTGTTAGGAAATTCTAGGCAGAGGCTGAACTGGAAACTTATCTGAGAAGCTGCACAGATAATATTTTATTTGGTGCCCATAGTTCTATGTTTAACATATAAAATTTTATAATGCTGATTTTACACATCTCCTGGAGAATGCAGTGATGTGAAAGGACTTCAACCTTTGCAAACATCAAATCCCTTGAATATATAGCATGAGGGCAAGTACACGAAGATCACTTTTTTATAAAACTGACAATTTCTTAAAGCTGCTTTTAAAAAATTGCAATAAACAAGATAGGAAGCAAGGCAATGATTAGAGTATTAAGAAGAAAACCCCACAGATGTGCCTGTACACGGATGCATGAAAAACCTGGTAACTGAGGAAGGTGGAAAAATTGATGTCATGACATCACCAACACCAGGTAATGGGATAGAGAGGCAATAGCTTTGGAAAACTTTAAAAAGACATTCTAGAAGATTCTTACAATTAGAAGTAATCTCTAAGGACAAACTGCTTAGAAATGAACAATGAGGTCTGAAAACTGTCGTATCATCAAGTTCCAGATCCTCCTACACACCTTTTAAATGTAGTAGTTCGATTGGGTGGCCCAATTCAGCAGGTTCAATATTTAATTTAAAACTTTCAGTCTGATGGAGTGATGAGTCATTTCCAAAAGGAACCAACTATTGTAATAATTCAATGGATACCAAGCATTTAAAATACAGCAATGTCAGAAAGCCTGTAGATACATTTTACAGCCAATATTAACTCATCAAGAGAATAATTTTATGCACTTTATTGCAGAAGAGAGGTATCTCAGATGGCCACATTAAAAGACTTTTCCCAATCCACTCCTTTCTTAGTTATGTAAAAACAGTAAAATTTTACTGCTGTTATTTCAGAGGAGCACTAAAGTCTTCTAACCACAATTCTGGCGCAGCAACTGAGATAATACTCTATGTTACTTTATTCTGCTTAACCTTCTCTCTTATTTTGAGCTCCTCCAAAGAAGGTAAAGATTAAGACCTATCCTGCTTTTGCTTTTTTTTTTTACTGTATTACTAGTTAACGCACACAGCATATTCTCAGCCCCAGGTGAGGGTCCAGAAGCAAAGAAAGCACCTTTTTTGTAACCAGTGTCCTATGACATACAACCATTTGGTTAAGCTTCTTTGAATTTCTCATTGGTAGCTTATGCTAAAACAACATACATTTTGATCCCACTGTAATACATTAGAAAATCCTAGCTTTCAGCATCAGTGAGTCCTAGGAGATCCCAACACCCTAGCTTATTACTCAAGCAGAAAAATCATGGTATAAATAGCTACATTGAAAACACCAGCTGTTAACAACCACTTGTATTTGGGACTGCAGTAAATGGCCACAAATGCTTTCATTACCAATCCACTTCAGAAACACATCCATACTCTTCTTTATCATGGCCATAAATTGAAATGCATTGTTTCTTACCAGCAGAGGCTGTGAGTAGAGTTCAAGCTGTGCTCTGTAAATTATGTCCTCCAATACCTCCTGGCCAAGATCCCACTGACCATTATATCTAAAAAGTAAAGAAAGCTATTTATCTTATGAACTCAAACTTGTCTTTTTTCTGCCAAAATGCAGCACTTCAATTATTTGCTTATGTAGAAAATTCATCAACTGTATGTATACCCCAACCCCTGCACTTCTTTTAAAAGGATAGACAAAACATTTTTTATTAATTTTGTTGGCATAACAAAAAAGCTGCTCCCTGTGACCTCCAAGCAAGACCAAGCTGATGCCATAACCAGGACAAACTTAAAGAATAAAAAAAAAAAAAAAAAAAAAAGAGGGGTCAAGATGTGAAGGTTAACGATACTCAGCAGAACTGAATTTCCACCAGAAATGGATTTTGCTACCTTAGAAACTACTGACATTCAAGAGGTCTGCACTTCATCAGGTTATCTTGGCATCCAAGCTCATTACACTTGTGAAGAGAAGGTGTCTGGTAGTAATAGAAACTTGTGAAAAGATGAAGCCAGAAGCCTAACTCTCTTCAGCACCTACTGCTGGCCCACATCACCTAATTCAGTGCTGACAGACAGTTTCAAATTATCAGCTGACTGAGTAAGCAAGTAATGGGAAATACACTAATTGAGTTATGAACTTGCACTGTGAGTTTAACAATTCTTTTTTTCAATCATAAACCCAATAGCATTTAACTTTTAATTCATATGAAACCAGACATTTCTCTTTATACAAAACCCCCATCCACTTACATGGCGTAATAAACACCTGTGAGCAGCTGCACCATGAAGTCAGGGTCTAACACCACTCTACTACAGTGTTCTTTCCAGCGTTTCTCATGCTGCCGTGGAAATCCACTCACACACAGCCTGAAAAAGCACACCATTGTAACAAAATGTTAACCCCACAAAGACTACAAATGTACACATCATAGAGATTTTAAGTTAATTTTTCAAAATTCATATTTCAAAGTGTAAGTACACAACATAGAACATTCTTACGTTGCTTTCCCAACAATTAAAGCAGTTTTGTAACAGTGCCTTGAGATGTAGTTTGCTGGTAATTCAGTGTTACTCCCATATAGCCAGTAATTCCATCTGTTTTCCTCAAATCATACCAGTTTCTAACGAATGAGGGTGGAAAGATGCCAGCCACCAAGTAGGAGACTCTCCCAAAAACTCAGTAACTGAAACCAGCTTTAAAGGAAGCATTTTAGTGGTATAGAAGATAAATATGTCATCTCCCATTTAATGTGTGATGGCAATACGCAGTCACCTTTCACCTAAAGTTGGATAACACAGATACTGTATTCTTGATACTGCATTGAGAACTGCTCTTAGCTGCCTTCTAAAAAACTACTTCTGACTCTTGAAAAAAGGCCTACCTTCCCATATACTGCATAGCATTGAGTCTCTGTAAAAAACAGAATAATTTATTCATAACTTTAATATCTGAATCTTCATCATGGAAGCAACACATGCCAACTAATACATAATAACTGCTGCACTGCTTCAAAAACAACAACAACAAAAATCTCAAGCCTATAAAATGTTGTCTCTCTTCTCTACCCAAGGAGGGGACTTAATTTTCAGATGCAGGAAAATTCAACATATTTGGCAAATTTAGCATAGCCTCAACTCAAAATAATGGAAGCATACCAGAAATTCACCCATTCCCATCAGAAATCACGAGAAAGAAAAAAAGACTACAATATTAGCTGGACATGTGTGTTACTACAAAATGTACTTTGTTAGAAACTAGTCTGATCTTTCTTGATAAAAAACCCAACAGCATGTAATGCTTTCCTTTCATGGCAGTACTGTGCTGAAACAAACAAGCTAAATCAAAAAATATTTCAAGAGGCTCTTCTGTTTGGAGATAGCAAGAGAGAGAGTTTATCTAATTTTAGTAAAAAATGCTGGTAAAAACAGGCACATGAGAATATCAGATATAATTGAGCTTTTTTCAGAACAAAAAGCAGAGATCTTTGCCAACCAGAGGCTTCTAAGACCATTCAAGTAGAAGGTTATTTAAAGGGCATGTATAAGAGTTTGAGAAATCACAGTACTGAATTCTCTAGGAAGTGGAATGTTGTTACAGAGAAAAAGTAAAACCACCACATACAAAACCCCAAATAAACCACTCAAACGCAGAACACCATGCAGGCATCCTGTATAAACCATCCTCAGAAGCAAGAGACTAGTATTTGGGAAACAAAAGAAGAATCTGGTGGTATTCCTTGGAGTGTTTTTAAGCTGATCATACTGAAAAATGGTTGAAAGCTACGTAAATCCAAAAAATGAAAACCAGCCTGAGTTGCTTCAAATAATCTTCCCCAAACTGCCTTTTTTCCTTTACAGATAACAAAGTTACATAACCAGAATGAAAGCCCATGCAGCAGTAAGATGCTCCATATGTTTTATCTGTATGCAAATGCAAGCACAGCTTCAAATTTATCATTAAGTTGCAAGACTGACCAAGAGTTAAATATTTTACATTATTAAATGCAACAAAAGTTAATTCTTTTTTTGCTGGATGAATATTTAGAAGTCTAGATGCACCCTGCAAACAACTACCTCAAAGGCAAGTGTCTCACCTGGAACCCATCCTACAGAGTGACTGGTAAGAAGAGGCAGGCATATAGACTATAGCAGAATTGTAGCACAGCATAAGAAAGCTCAGCACCTCAAATCTGAAAAGAGACAAGAGCAAAATCTTGCATGCTTTAATTTCTTAATACTTCGTCAGAATTTAACACAAAAATTGTACAACTTAGTCTCAAAAAATATCCCACAGCAAAAAGTGTCAGAAGTAAACACACAGACCTTGAAATCCTCTTTCATTATAATTCACTAACTTGAAACAGGCTATTAAAGGTTCAGTATTAAACTCTTAAAAATTACTGTTACTGAAAACCATTAGCATATGCAGGAGCTATGGAGGAAATGGCATATAGTATAATATTTGGACAAAGTTAGAGCTGAACAAGTCTGCAATGCATTCAAAATTATTTTATTAGTTTTCCCACGGCTGGCTTTAGACAAAGGTAAAGCTGGCAGTCATACAACAGCAGGGCAATTTTTCTCATCCCTAGTTCTATCTATCCACTTCGCTCCATCCCCCTTTTCCTGTGGAAAAAGTAATCACAGCCTCAGAGCCAAAGCTGAATTTTGTTATACTTCCAGGAAAATTTGAGTTTGCAGACATAAAGCAAAGATATTCCTGGCAGACACAGAAATAACAGGGAAGTTACTCTCATCTAAATTAACTAGTAGAAAAACATATGAAGTTTGAATAAATGATAAAAATACTGTACTTCAAGATTACTAGGACTGTTCCTAGATTTATTTCCAAGCACTTAACGCTGAGAAAAGGACTGAGCAGATAATATATTTGGTCTTCATGTTTAAGGACTTGTTGTCTGCCTAGTGAAGGACCTCTAATGTCAGAACACACCCACCTACCGGTTCTGTGCTGTGAAGGTTTCTCTTTGAGGATGAAGATCACTGTAAACTACTCTGATGAGATCATGCTGACATAGAGCTCCTTCAGTTAAAGCCATGGATCCAATAGTAGAGGGCTAGCAGCAGGTGAAGGGAGAAGGACGGGACAGGGGAAAAATCAAGTCATAAGTAAAAGGCCCCCAAAAGCATTAAAACTTTTAAATACCCAAGCCAAAAGACTCATTTATCTTGTGACCTTTAAAAATGAGGATTATTCCAGAATACAGTATATCTAAAAACATTACCTGATTTCATTATTATAAACACCTTCCATGCTTACAGCAATAGAGCAAGTGAGAGCAATTTTCAACTTTGATTCTCACATATCCATTTATAGTAAATTTGTCATAATTGCATAGACCTCTCTTATAGCAACACTAGAGAAAGAAAAAACATGACTCCAACTTCAAACTTGTATTAAGAAGTTAGAAGAAGGAAGACTACTTTTATACTAACACATAAGAGGCAAAAAAAAGTTGCAACTAAACACAAATAAAATCTGTTCAAAATGGGCACTGTCAACAGAGATTCTTCAACATTTACATTCCTTTTCTTCTACTAATGCTACTGAATTAGATTACACTAATTGCAAGCTACTGACATTGAAAACTTACTGCAACAAGATGCATCAAAAATGGCCTGTTGCATCAAATGGATCCAGTTTTCATTCCTCTAATAGATCCAATTCTAATTTACTACAGCAGCTGTCTTACCTCATGATATATTGAGGGTTTAGATAATGAAGGGATGGTGAAAGATAAAACTTTGTTGTTTCCATCTTTGTCAGCAATTTCCTGCATTAAAAAACAAAACCAAAACCCAAACAGAAGTAAGGAAATAGGAATTGGAATAATTTTCAAGTCTTAGAAGGCATTTAACGAGTAAGATAGGTGTATTGATCTAATAAGACTCTTAATACACACCTCAAGGTCTACATACACTTGCAGAATACAAGCAAATTTACATATAGCTTCTAAAAGTGAGAAAGACCTCCATCACAGACTGTTTTGCAAACTCAGTCTGCAACACCTAGTAAAACCAGCACTGCTCCTTGACCAGCACGACTTCATCAAAACCAAAAAAGAATAAAAAGCTTTCCTAGACCACCTTTACATTATAATATTTATTTATAATAGAATTGGATAGTAGAGCAAGGATAAACTTTAAGCCCAATGGATATAGGCAAATGAGGGCTGATGAATCACTTGTTGACAATGGGAGTACCTCATAATGAATGTGTCACAGACAAAAGGTGAAAACAAGGGGACAGGCAAAGTTTCTTCAGGCATTCTGTCCATAAGAAATACACAGAATGTTTTCTCAAAAGGCTTTCAAAACTGGTCAGATTTTCTAGTTGCTAGGCTACTAGATAAGCAAACCCAGCAGTTTTTAAAGCAAACATACTAAGAGCAATTACATAAGACTATACCAAAAAGGAGTCTAAAATCCCGCCTTTTCACTTTGTACAGCAAATTTTCAAACAATGAGCTGTAGTCATTCCAGTTTATGTGAAAACTTAGTCCAAGGTAGCACAGTACTTGTAGCAGGCTTTAAGGATCACAGTGGGAGGACAGTTGATAGAATTTAGCAGAATCCAAAAGATTTATCCTTGCCTTCCACTTCCTATGTATTAAGAAACTAACTTCCTCTTTCAGTCCCAGTGTATGTGCAGAAAAATATCAACAACTTCAGGGAAAAAAGAAAAAAACAAAAACAAACAAACAAAAAAATCAAAACCAGTGGGAGCCACTGTTGATTTTGAAGTCTTTTTCTTCCTGAATCTCAAGAGAATCAAGAAATTACTGTCTTTCAAAGATATGAATCACCAACAGGACTTTTACAGGAACTGCAAAAGGACCTTTGAGAAAAGGGCTGACAAAGATAAACGTGCTACTTCAACCCAGTAAACAGTACTAAAAAAGTCAGCAAGCAGTTTCCAGTATTTTTTTCTATCTGAATAAATCTAAGTTAACTGGATCTTCCAGTTAGAGCTGATCTACAGACACTTAAAAAAAATTGTTAAGAATCACAGTTTGACTGTTCTGTGTCTCATGGTATGCAGAAACATAAACACAGTTTAAAGGAGGGGTTTACTAGGAGTGCCCTACGGAGTAAACCCTTTCTAGTAGAGGGAAGAGCGATGTTTCAGTATAATATGTTTTTAAGTCCTGTAATACAGAAATTCCCATTAGAGAACACCTATCTTGGCAGTAGTCCTAAATTTATCTAATAGCTTCATAACATTATAACAATAAACATTTCCAGGCTAAGGTAAAGATATAAAAAATTACTTTACATTTAACAGTCAAATGTTATCACCTACAGTTACATTTACTTATTCTTAAAATAACTTACTTGTTCCACTCAAGACAACTGTCTACCTCAAATGTACACATGCATGTATCTAAGCGCCAGCTTGCAGAGTAGTTTCAGCTTCAAATTATGCTTAAAAAACCATATTCAGAGTAAGAGGGGGGGAAAGCTGTATTTTTCCACATTAAGGAGGGATACTTAATTTCCTTACAAACAGAAGTATAAGACAGATCAATAAAGCCCATGAGATGATCCTTTTTAGTTAAAATGTCTGTCCTCAAAAGATTACCATAAAAAATAATTAAAAAAAACCCTTTGCAAACATGTTCTTACTAAACCTTCATAACATCGTGCTTTTCTGCAGATGTTTCACTAATTTACTTTATTCCTAGTGGTTAGTGATGCAAAACCTCAGATCAAAGTTTGCCTCACGCATTCCCACTCATCTCACTTACCAAGTTGTAAATGCCAAGCAGTAGTGCTTCAATGCAACCATTACTCTGCCTATCCCTGCTGGCAGTAAGACGCAGATATACCCAGATCAGTTCTGGCAAAAACTGCAGTGTGAATCTCTTGAGCCGAACTTCAGAACTACGATACAGTTCAAACAGCTGGTGGCAAACAGGCTCCAGGAGCTGTGGAAAGGCAAGAAGGCTAATGACTTTACTGTTAGGCTTCTCTAACAAGGGAGAATGAAACAGCAAATATAGGGGCTATATCATACAGCTACTGCAGCCAGTAAAAAAGATGCTCCTTGATAACAAATGAATGAACCAAAATGATATCTGCATTCCTTTAAAGAATATCTGTAAGGACAGACCCAAGGGGCACTGATATGCAGTACTGGGAAATGTGGTCTTACTACAAACACTACAGTCTTGTGCTTTGAGAACATTATTCCTCAGTATGAGACTTATTTTGCATACATGTACTAATTTAAGACATGTGACAGACACGCGGTTTGAACTATGTGCACCACAAAACTTTCATGGTGCTGTTGCAATGTTTCTAAAAGTACAAAGGTTAAAGATTAGCTGGTTTCAGTACAAGAATAAGGCTCTTATCAAGTCAGTATGATATAAGCTGAAAAAAATCCCTGCTATTGTAAGTCTATAATGACAAACTATTAGTTAAAGCTTCCATAAAACTTAAGGGGGGGAGGGGAGGGAATTCAACATCCAGAAAGATGAAGGCATCCATGTAACCTAAACCATCTATGTTAATACAGAAGAATTACGTAGAAAATAGAGGCCAGAATCTCAACTAAGTGTTCTTTATAACCATACATGCTTTATGCAGCTCTCATATACACATACAGAATCATAGAATAGTTAGGGTTGGAAAGGACCTCAAGATCATCTGGTTCCAAACCCTTCTGCCACAGGCAGGGACATCACAAGCTAGACCGTGTCACTCAAGACTCCGTCCAACCTGGCCTTGAACACTGCCAGGGATGGAGTATTTATCACTTCTTTGGGCAACATGTTCCAGTGCTTTACCATGTTAAAATTAAATTACATATACAATTTTTTAGAGCAATGTTCTTTCCCTAATTTGTCTATTCATCAAAATCCTACTAACCAGAATTTCCTACAGAATTCACTGTCACTCTTCTGTTATGCTGTATGAAGATGTACTTACGCAGTTTGTTGTGAACCATTCATCCCCTCAGAAACGCTTTGAGGAAGTCCCTTGCTATCAGCAGAGGGATAGACTTTTTTTACAGATCATTAGTTTCAATGTTTGGTATACGTGCAATGCCATAAATCTGTATGACTGCACAACTTCACATACACGTATTTAGACTTACATATTTTACTCTCGCATATTACAAATATGAAACATCAATCTGACAGAATTTTCCATCAAAATAGCTGCCTTAACAGAGCATCACCCAGGAAAGGGTGAATGCATTAGGTCTGTTTCTAACAAACAGTATTCTCATCAGGGAAGGATGCCATTTTTAAACCACTGATTACATAAGCCATAACATGACATCTACATAGAATAAAACTTTGCTCTCAGACAAATCTCTTATTATACAAGGCTCTGCGTGTAAGTACCTTGTGTAACAAGGCTTCTGATTAATAGCCTAGTTACTCTTAGCTAGAAGCCTTCTTTTACAACTGAAGCAATGGGAGACTCACACATGAGAGGGAGGGAAGAAAGCTGACATTGACAATGTTGATACAGAATGACAGAAGTCCAGTCATCTGAAGCATAAAATTTTTTTCAAGCTATATATGTAAAATACCTCTCCACTTAATTTTTGGTTTGGGATCTACATGAAATTAGAAGCCCATAAATTTTTTATTGCAATCATTTTAGTAAAATGGTGCTAAGGCTTTCTCTTATGAAGTTGAGCATGTATTATTTTATCTAGTATATTTATTCCAGCATTTCATACCTACATAGCAGTTTATGTTCAAAAGATGCATAAGTATATTCCTTCTTAATATTTACTTAGTAGAAACTCCTATCTAGAAGTGATACTGTTAAAACCATCTGTTATAGTAAATGTTCAAATCCTCAGAAACAGAACTTATCTTGCTTTTATGAAAGGCCCAGCACATTTTAGATGTTCAAATAAAATTAAAAAAAAAAAGGTTAATAAATAATTCAGAGATTGCTGAATGCATTTGTAGGTTTTCTTTTAAAGAAAATACAAGCAAGAAGCTAGTTTAAAGAAGTAGAAATCTATGGAAATAAGAGATACAAAAAATATTTGCAAGGAGATAACAGGTGCAAGAAAAGCTAAACAAATATTACCAGAAACCAGATATACACAGCAGCATTGCTATAAATGGAACTTCTGTTAGCTTAGAGATGACAGCAGCCCAAAGCTGTTTCCTTTTGAAATTAGCCATTAAAAACAGTGGAAGAGAATAATTTACTTTTGCTAAAGTCAGATGAGACTCAACCAGAGCAGTTACCGAGTTTATTCTACATTCTTTCAAACAAAGATTTTATAAATTTCTTTATAAAAATAGCCTGTTAAGCAAACTCATGCTTCCTAGAAAGACACAAGCAATATCCAGTGACTGGTGCTGCAAGCATGTAAATACTCCTCATTTCTCATAGTAGTCATATTAGTTGTGCAGAAGGTTTAACAACTGCAAATTACTTAGAAAAAGCTGCCATCATAAAAATGCTACAATGGAAATATTTTCAAAGGCACAAACACCCAAGTTTTTCTTATCACAGTATAGTACGATTGTCTCCCATCTGGAAACACAAAACTTGACACTGTAAGAAAGAACAAATATTTTCCTTGCATCCTAGTTACCTGGCTTTTCAGAGAACCAGCCTCTTCCAATTAATTTTCTCTGAATATAAACACTGAGAAGACACTGGATAAACAGAGGAAATGGAGCTTCTGTCACCAGTAGTGGGTGTACACATGAACTAGCACACACTTTTTTAACCACGGAGATCTTTCAGTCCAAAGTCAAAGTAAACTGAGTAGTAGCACAGCAGTCAGTCAAAGAATCCTAAGTAAAATGTCTCTTAAAACTGTATCCCTGATGAATAGCTTTAGTTTGGCTTAACTTACAAGTTTGCCGTACTTTAAGAGCCATCTCTTGAAGTTAAATAATGCATTATAAAATGCACAACAAAGATTTGAAATGCTTGCCTTTCTGATGAATTCAATAGTGGTAGAAAATAATGTGCTCATTTTAGGCGTAACTATAACATAATGTGTGAAATTAGTTATTTGAAGAGTATGGGGTCAGGGAAGTGCTTGGCATTGCAAAAGTGATCCCATTTTGTTTCAAAACTAAGCTTTCCAAGTTAAATTTAAATAGCCCCACACGAATATGAAATGCTTAAATTACAGTACTTCATTAACTTAAAATCCATACAGCATTTATGCCTACAATCATAAAGCAATTCCGAAAGTATCTGGAAAAAAGCCAACAACCCAGTACTCCAAAAGTACTTTACTTTAAAATTTAAATGTTATGCAAAAATCAATACATTATTCAGTTAAATAACCTGTTTATGAGCAAGATCACTCTCTACTCTCTATGCAGCTTTCTGTTTCAGTCAGTATCTTCTCCATACTCAAGAAAGTCATGGAATTTCCTAAAATGTTAACTGTAACAATTGTACTAAACCTGACTGTATGCTTGCTTTCATTTGACAGCTCTCACACTGGTAGACAGCTGTCAAAAAAGACAAACACCTTGGTCACATGTTTTGGTTCCTAAGCATTCTGGTTCCATGTTAAATTAATAATATTGGTCTTAAAATAGAATTGTGTGACTGCAGAAAAATTCAGGTTTGCCCCTTCCATAAAATTTTAAAAAATGGGTCAACTTTATGATTAAGTTGTACTGAAAAAATTACTTCTCCAACAAGTTTAAGAATCCAGCAAGTACATTTTTAGAATAGTCTACTCATAAGCTTTATGTTCATAAGTAATCAGTTAGCCTTCTAACAAAAATGTCCTATAAAGCATATTTTAAAAAAACCCTAACTTGAAGCCAAATATTGCCTCAGAATTATGCAAAATAGTGAATTTATTGTTGTTGTACTCCTTATACACAAATAAATTTGGAAGAAATGCAACAAAGAAACAATTCCTTAACAAGCAGAACCTGAAATTTATCACCTGTGAGTCTGGGATTGCTTATCTTACATCTGATGTCAGAATCAGGCTCAAACAACAACAGCAGTTCCAAAGAGCAATACACGACAAGCAGTGTGCAATACCCTTAGGCTACTGTCCCACCCTTAAGAAGATACTCTTTTTACAAATTTGGGGTGGTTTTTTTTCCATCATTAAAAAAAAAATAATCAAATGCTTATTCTCAAAGCAAATGAAAGCTTTTACATTTTCAGAAGTATACACACACAACTATACATATATACACCAAAAGACAACATGAGCAATGGGGATTTCAGGTTGAAAAGAGAATAACGGTGGCTTCAATACCAAGAAAAAGGTAACTATGCAAGTAATTTGTACCACTGAAATGAAGCTGACATCGATGAAGCTTGCTGGTTTGTTTTTTTATCGCACGAGCATTATGCAATCTCCTTTAAGCTCAATCAAGCATTCAGCTTCCAAAAGCAGCCGAGCTGTGCTTAGAAAATAAAGAACTTCCTTACTACGTACACTTGCCATTTAATTTATAAACATACAGGAGATCACAGATGATAAATAAAATATTTTGAAGCATTTTATCTGAAGTAGTTTATATAGCAGAGAACAGCATGCTTGCACAATTTTTTCAGAAGTTATATTTCACACAATTTCCCAGAAATGCTCATAGCAGAAACCAGTGGAAAAGAAAGCTCAGTTTAATGCCATTTGCAAAATGAATTCTGTACAAGGGTAAGCTAAATTTTCATTGTGTATATTTATATTTTGGGGCCCTGGTTCTGCTCTTGTTTACAGCAGTGTAAAACCAAATTACACAAACATGATACTATGATAAGCAAAAGATGATCTGGTTATTTTAATAGGATTTGATAAATTGATTCCATCTTCCACTGTAATAAGCCACCAGGTGAAAGCACACTGGTCTTACTGAGTTTCACTGCAAGGCCTACTTTTGCCTGTTATGACTGAAAGGCATTTTATGAGAGAAAAAAATAAACCTCACGCCAAATCAAGTGTAACAGTCAGCTGTGCAAGTAAAATCTAGCAGACAGCATAAACTGTATTTCTGGGAGCAGATGAGGTTCTGTCTTACCAGAAAGTCATTAAAGTAACTGTCAAAAAAACAAGAGAGTAAAAAGAGGGGCAATACCTATGTTAGACTACATTAGGAAGAACTGAAAAATCTTACTCTCCATCTCCATTTCTCAATTACTCTTAGTTTTAGAGGTGAAGATACAAGAACGTGAACAAAAAATCTTTTTTAATGTCTCATACCTCATTATTTGGGTCTTGAATGACCTTATAAAGAGCTGGTACCAGTGTTTTTTTTCTGTGCAATGTAGCTGCATAGCTGGAAATTTGTGTTTCAGGTAATGCCTAAAGAAAAAAAAAATACTGTTACCCAGATAAATCAATGCTTCCAAGCGTTAAAGATCTCCACAATGGATTTAGTCTCATCCCAATATTCAGAAGAAGTTCCTTAAGTTCAGTAAATGTCCATTCAGCACAAGTTCTTCTCCACATGAACAGAATTTGGGGGCACACACCAACTTTCAGAGTCAAATCCAAAAGCAGTTTCACATTTAACTTTCACAAAACCAACAGCACCAGCTTGATATACAGACTCTCCTTCTTGATATTCTGTATTTAAAAGGCACTTTTGAAAGTCTTTATCAAATTAACCTGAATTATTTAAGAGGTGTGGATAATCTAGAATGTGCATGGACAGCCTCAAGTCCCACCAAGCAACCACATTCGTTGATTTTGCATCCTTGGCACCTAAGCAAATTTCCAACAGCATGACTTACTATGTATCATCAATAATATGCAGAAATACTAATTCTTAATTTAAGTAAGAGATTAATTTCATATCAGTCATGAAATACAGTTTTCTTGTTTATGCATTATCTTGTGTTTCATTGAGTAATCATCAATATGCAAGACATCTTAAAAATACTTCACATTCTTCATGAAAACATAATTAATTTTATGTAGACCACACATAAAAAAACCCCGAAACAACCAAACCCAATCAAAAACCAAACAAACACAAAACAAAACAAAAACCCAGCAGCCAAGTATTTTTCTTTAATATTTAATATTTTTTTTAACTCCAAACATTTCCACTGTTTTTGGTTTTGGGGTTTTTTTCGGTTGGTTGGGTTTTTTTTTTTAATAGAAAAGTTGCTCAATTAGAAATTTGGGCAAGATTATCCAGCTGTTAGTTAAATTCTATCAGCTTGATCTATACAGAAATATACGCTTTTAAAACAGCCACATAGTTACAGCAGCATTCTGCTCTACAATAATAAACAATAAAAATAAACTTGTTTATTATGTACCAGCTGACTCATTTACATGGACCTTTCCATGCTTTAAGCATCATAAGTTGAAAGAGCAAGATATTTAAAGTGTTACTTAATGGATATTAAGAAAACAAAATAGAAAATAGTGTTCTGTGGCATAAAGCCAATACTGTAACTATCACTCATCTCAGCTGACCTTGAATTCTGACAGCCATTCTTCCACGACACCTCGTTCTGATCCCAGCATTTTCTTACTACTTTTGCTTTTCTCTTACCTTTTGAACAGAAAAAAAGAAATTAAATAAAGAGTTCTAGCAGCAAAACTTAGTTTTGTAAAATCCTACCCCAATGAAAAGTTGTTAACATACTTCCAACAGGATTATATAACATTAAACAGGAAAAGTTGCATTTTGGACAACTGGTCCCATTTTCTACCAATGATTAAACTCTTCAGTTTTAGGCAAAAGTACTGCACATTAATGGGGGAGGAGTACAAAGAAAAGACAAAGTAAAGAGCATCACCGAACAAATCATGTGAGACATTATAATGACAATTCTAGATGCAGATTATAGTAAAGAAGTTCCTTAAAACCAGTTACGAGAAATCCTAATAGCAGAATTTTACTCCTTAAACCTCATTCTTACAGAATTTGGAGGCTTCCCATTAAACAGCAAGATTTAACTCTTCTAAAAGCATGCTGGAATTCTCAGAAACTGAAATAAAATAAAACACAGAAAACTTGCAAGGACAACTGCTGTTACTATTTTCTATTTCATACACAAGTCATTCTAACATCTTTCAATTTCACACAGATTTAATTCTCAAGGCAACAGCAAGAATTTTACAATACAAGGCATCACTGGACACTTCTGCCTGATGTTTAAATAAGTCTAAACAACAACGGTCATTTTGTCTTTCTGCTTGTTCTGAGAAAAGGTTGACAATGCCTGGAAGTAATGTAAAGAACATATTAAGTGCTATTATTTGCAGAATTTATTGTAAAATTTATAGGAAAAATGCAGGTAAATATGAAGTGAATTATTTACGTTCTACAAGTTTCTTTCAAACTGTATTCTGAAAATTTAGGCTCAAGCAAAAATTATTGGTTTGATATAAAAGTTACATCATGGAAGTCCTATGATAAATGGCCTTTAAATAGCCAGACTACATGACTGGAATCACTTGTTCTGGTCTCAGAACATACATGCTTTGGTTTTTGAAAAAAGATTTGTATTTAAAAATAGATAGGCATTCGGTAAATGGAAAGTGAAGTAAGATATAAAAAAAAATTAGAAAGCTGCAAGTTCAATGTTAACAACCTTGTATGAGTAGTGCTACATGTAGCATCTCACATGGCCCTTGACAGCAAGTCATTCAGAGAAACACTCCTGTGGGTAAGGAACTGCCTCAGATTACTAAAGCATGCTTAAATATCCCGAAAGATATCAAATTCAGAAATAACATTAATTTAAATTCAAGTGACACTTGGGGGACTTACTGCAGCAGAAGTGCTGAGAAATCATTCTATAAAATAATACCACACAACTAAAGAGATTTCTGCAAACAAAGGTTTCCCAAAGGAAAGGTTTTCCTTTTCAATACATAGGGAAACAGGTATGAGTCATCCAAATGAGGCATGGATTTAATTTCATTTAAACCACACAGGACATGGTACAGAAGAAGCTGAGATTTAGTTCATTTTGCCTGGGGGGGGAATCTACAGAAAGTGCAACATTCGATTTTACCTCTTTAAAGAAGTCAGTTTTCTAAAGGAGGAAGAGGAGGAGGAATGCAGCAGGTTTTCAACCTGGGATGCATTTGTCAAGTCTTCAAGTACTGCCTGTTTTCTGAAAGGTAAAAAGAAACTCTGATGATCACAAATAAGGAGAAATATAGTAAAGCAACAATAATGCATATATTTTTTGACCTTAAAAACTGAAGTTCATCAAACCCATTAAAGCATATGCGGGTCCGGCTGTAACAAAGAAAGTTGCAGTAAAAAAAAAGGAAAAAAAAAAGGAAAAAAAAAAAAAAAAAAAAAACACACCAAAAAACCACACCCCCCCCAACACACAAAAAAACCCCAACCAAAAAACACCAACAAAAAACCCCACACAAACCACAACAAACCCACACAAAAAAACCAAACAATAAAACCGCTCATCATTTCAGCAGGAAGGAGGAATTGCCTTCATCTAAAAAGACAACTGTCACCTATGTGGAAAACCCATTTGTGGTGCACAGTACCACAAGCACACTAGAAGGGAAAACTGAAGCACTAGGTCTAACAAAGAACAGTGCAAGAAAGAGGAAAGAAAAGAGTAATACTTTCATAAAATGCAAGTTGAACCAATACCCTGACTTTGGAGAACAAATACCTCTTAACTGGAATATGTTAAAGACTATTCCCGACTATAATTTTCTTAGTACCTATTCCTTACAAAACCACAATTTCAATGTCATTGCAAAAATCACGTATTACACTAAAGAGTTCACCTTTCACTGAACAATTGCCACATGCTGAGCATAAGGTAAACAACACACAAATGACCCCACTCTAGGTAAATTAGAGGATTTCTTTATATGGAGACCTCTAATAGGAAACTGAAGGACACGAACAATTGGTGTATTCCATTCCATACAGCTTATTCAATTAATTACTTTTCTAAATCACTAAAAGGCTTCCCCTGCTAATTAGAGGTAGGTTAACAGGAGGTATCACCCTTTTCAGGCTACACTGTGACTGCTTTTATCACAAGATGGTATACACAAACCAATGTCCTCTATGAATTTTCAAAAATCAATTGTTGTTTTTGGATTTTGTGTTTGGTTTTTGGTTTTTTTAATGCAATTCCTTGCAGAAATCTTAAATAACAGTTCTGAATTAATTAAATTCAAATTGTCATCTTCTTTCCCTGACAACACTTGAGAGGTTTGAAAAAACCAAGTTTCTACCCTATAGGCACACTATAGCTGATTACCTACAGATTTTAAAAATGCAGAGGAGATCTGAAAGACAAATATATATGTATGTATTTAACTTATTATCAGTTGTTTCCTGTAATCACCAGGCACGCATCTTCAAGACAGATTATGAGGTCCGTAAGAGTTGATTCAGGAGTTCTAGAAACTTCCCAAGTTTTACAACAGGCTAGAAACAACCCTGACATCCAGACATGATGCCTGTATACACCATTCTCTAGAAATGTCATGGGGTCCCATCTAGCTCTAAGTTATCACACTTGCTAACCAGAGGTTCAGTTGTACTTAACCTGCTATCCCTAGTGTCAAAACCAAAGATACAGATCCTGGAAGTTCACCAGGCAGGCCTTTCCAGAGCTGCATTAAGTTAGACATCATTTTTTCCTGGATAGGAACTTAAGTTACTTTAGCCCCAAAACAAGAATCACAGTTATATACCAGCAAATCAGACATGGGAATTTCTATTTCTATACAAAAGGACTAAGCATAAGTAGAAGTGCATGGATCCAGTTGGAGAATCACGCTGTAAGAGTTCAAAATTTTTCATTAACTTGTCAGTTTGCTTACAAACCAAATCCACAGGTTTTCTAGAACTAAATTTAAGAAGAAGGTAATTTAAAATCCATATTTTACATTGCATCACAAATGGGATGTGGATCGAGCTATTTTATACATGGAGAACAGTAAATTACTGTCCTTAAATCAGACGCAAACATCAGATGTAACTCACAGCCAAAAATTCCCCGGTGATTACTTCAGCTTGGAAGATCCTGCTCAAACCTGAAGGCAAGTAGCTGCTCTCTTCCAGCACTATATCAACTTGAGAGATTACATCAAGTATGTATGAAGTTGACTGTTTCCTTGGAGAAACCTTCCAAGGGGGAATTAAGATTATGCTTAAAAACTAACAAAAAAATCAACAAAAAAACCCTATGCCAAAACACAAATCCCCCTTCTCTTTATGCTCCACAAACAACGGTACGTATGCAACTATAGCACAGCTCCAACAAAAGCAAAACATGTACTTGATAAATCTACATCAAATACTATTGCATATTTTAAGTAGCAGCAAGTATTCTCTGCCCTATAGCATTATAATTCAGACTGCAAGGAAAACACTAAGCAGGCTAACTTGCAGAAATAAGTAAACACACAAGGCTATCAAGAAACATATGCATCAGGCCAGTAAAAATGCAGTAGTTTGAAGTAAGAGAATACGACAAGTAAGTAAAATCAATGAATTAAATTAGCAATTCTCCTGAGTCAGGATTAAACCTGGTGTACCTAATGAAATTACAAACCCAAAGAGTCGCTAGAATGATTCAAATGCTTTACTGCAAACTCTATGGAGATCCCAATGTTCCTAATATGTTGTCAAAAATGTCAAGCATCATAATAACATAACATCTAATCTACCTAAGAAATTAACTCCTCCTATAGAAGTCTACTAAGCCTTAGAAAAAGTCCACATACAGCTGTTTGTCAAACAATTCAACTTGCATCGAGTTAAAAACTGAACCTGCGCTGCAATCTGGGGTGCAGTTTGAGATCATAGTTAAGCCCATCTAGTGGCTAGCTACCATGGAAAAGCAAAAGTTGACCTTCCCCAGTAATGCACATAATTCTCTCTCAATGTTTGTGCCATGCATTGACTTTCAAGCAAGCCCTGTTTGGGAACTTCTTCCAGTGTAAGTGAGCTTCAGAACCAAAGCTATACCTGCTGCCTAGGAAATCAGCACCTTGAGAGCAACTGCCGAAGCACAGAGCTTATACTGAGCCCTTTAAGAACAAAGCCAGAAACAAAACCCAATGCACAGTGTCTTCTTACATGCAGTACAGTAAGATTTTAACAGTTCTACTTGGAAAAGTGGAATAATTTTTAACGTTGTATGTGACAACCTCCAAAGTATGCAAAGGATTAGAACACAGGGCAACTTCCACAGGAATCTGGTGCTTGTTCATCCCTGAAGGACACTGTATAGTGCTTTTTGTGTATTTGTTAGGAGAATGGGGAAAAGAGCTTT
>JANHGB010057154.1:0-16162 GCA_026283785.1 Coracopsis vasa
TTACTTTTAATTCTTTCTTTTTCGTTCTTTTTTTTTTTTTTTTTTTTTAATGCTCTTCACAAGCCCAGATAAAAATGTAAGTTCAGATAAAGCTGGTGGGTATCCTAATATTGGGAACCTGCAAATAAGCCTGACAGAGAACTTTCAGTATGTAGGATTGCTGCATCCCTGAAAATGCCATCTGCTGTAATGTCCTCTGCAATCCAGTAGCCAGTTCCTATTGGGACTTTCAGAGATGTACAACCATCGGTCTCTGTCCCCTTCTCCATAGCACTGTGTCCAGGCACTTGAAGTTACATCAATTCCTGATGGTGATTGTTACCAGTTCAGTTCTCAAAGTCAAGGACTGCTCTATTAATTTTCAGAACAATGTGATATAAAGGATCAGGGAACAAAAAGAAATAAAATACAAACAACATTATGAAAATGGGATAAAAAGATAAAAAAGCTTATTATAGTCTAAACCAAATATATACCTCAGAAAATGAAGGCTTGAGTAACTATTAAAATATGCTGTATGTATTGGCATCCTTAGAGAAGATTCTGATCATCTCTGTCCACTATTTTCTCATACAATCAGTGTTTTGCTTTTAAAATGATAACATTCTGTAGCTGCCTGCCAAGAAACCTAATGTCTCTAGTCTTCCCTTTGAACAACTGTTTTCAAATGTTTCTCACTATCATTACTCTGAAAGTCATCACCTTACTGAGCAGATTCCAGGTGCCCAGAACTGAACCTGTGCATGCAATTGGTCTTACAGACAAGGCGGGCCAGAAACCTCACCTCTGTTGCAACTAACATCTGCTTCCATTGAAATACTATTGCTTTCCTATGTGCATTTCTTTAACTTTAAGCATATCTATTAGAACATCTGAAAAGGTATGTAAAATCTTGGTTAAAAATGCTTGGTATTGAAAAATGAAAAAGGGAAATGTGAAGCTGACCTTTTGAAAATACTTATATACTACTTGGCCTGCTTTTCAGTGAGTTGCTGAAATGTCTCAATATTTGCTTTACCCTGATTATGACTTTTTTAAGTATGTACTTTTACCATTCACTGATTGAATTTTACTAAAAAATGACTTTTAAATGTCCATTCTTACATTGTTGTAATTAATTATTTGGCAAAATCAAAGACTTCTCATGAAAAAGTAAGTTTTATTCTCTATTGTTTAAACAAGGTTGATGTATTCCCTGAAAGCATGTGTGCCCTTTAAAACACTGGGATTACGAAACATATTTCAGCTAATTGGAAAGAGGATGTAATTACAATTAAACTAATTTTTCCTGAAATCTCATCCAAAAATTGAACTCTTTTAAATTCCCTTCTTTGTTTCCCTGCTGATGAGGGCAACATAACAGAGATTCCTTTGCCTAATTTTGACTGCTGGGCTCTGTATCTGTAGTACAGCAGTTTTATCTTTCAGGGACCTACCTGAAAGTAGAACTTCCACTGCTGTTGGTGTCATGGCAAAGGAAGATTTGCGAAGTAATTATTCTTTTCTTTTCTTTTTCCTTCTTCATAATGACACATCCTTAGGATATGATTGCTCAAGAAATTACTATTATAGGGCAGTATCTGCTGTCAAAAGCTCCGAGGTGGAGAACGTTCCTTTGCAGACAAGGAATCATGCATTTCTACCACTGGAATGAAAATTTGCCCCAAGAAGGTCTCTATGGTTTTTCACTATATGGACTGATGTGATGATTATGTCTGCATGTGAATTTTTCAAGCAGACATACACTTGCTTTGTCTGGCCCCCTAAGTTGATCAACAGTTTTGCAAATGGGGTTAGTGCTGTCCTGAGCTACTAAATCCTAAGACTCACAGGCACGTATATTCCTGTGGCCTCCAGTCAGACGTAGTGTGAGAGCAGAGACAAACCTCACATCTGCCTGCCAACCTTTTGTAGACATACCCTGAAAGTGGTCTTCGCTGCTGCCCAGATTGGTACAGCAGCAGCTCGGTGGCAGGCACTGTAGTAGTATACTTACCATTGACAGGGCCATAGATGGTCATTTGTGTTATGCTGTTGGCTGGGCACATAGCCATCTGACTTGGCAAGGGAAATATAAAAGTCCCAAGACAAGACACTGATTTGCTTTCAGCACATGTTGGGTAAACATAGAAGGGTTGGAGACAGCGAAGTTTCTTCCGTATTCAGCACACCATTTACAATACTAAATTTCCCCCATTGTTTTTTTAACATTATCCTCTCTCTAATAAATAAAAAATAATACTGGGGGTGACTGTGATGAAAAATAAGTATTATTTGTAAATCATGTTAGAGGTGCCAGACAGTAGCTCTGCAAATAGTCAGACTAAACATACAGAATGCGTTGAAAGTAGTAATCTTAGAGGACTTCCTCTTTCCAATCTGAGGTGATCTGAAGTATTTCTGCCATCAGCCAAGAAAGTCACATGATGATTGGAACTAAAATTGTGTTGCTTTAGCCCATTCAGTGAAAGGAGACTTTTATGTAACTTAGCAAAAATTGAGGAATAAGGTTCAGCTCATGTCCTATGGAGTGAAAAGTTGAACTGAGAGTGATTTAGAGTCTCTATTGTCAACATTAAAAAATGAATTATAAATTTACAAGTGAGCTGCAACACTTCAATGTTCTTGTTGCTGATTTAATTAAAAAGGAAAATGCAATCTCCTTTTAAGTACTGAAATATGTATTGTTGGCGAGATGACTGATGTTGCTAGAATGGAATCATCTTTATAACAGAAAAGAAAAAGACCAACTTTTAAATATAAATAACTGATTTTTCAGTTTTCTGTCCTAACCAAGCTAGCTCCCCATTTTCTTATCTTTAAACGTCCTCCTTTGGCCCGAGATCATAAGCAGAATTACTGTCAGAAAACATTTTCTGGGAAATGTGGATGGTTGGAATATCAAAATTAATCTTAGACTGGAAAATATGATGATATTACCATTTCTAATTTTGTTGCTACCAACAAAAGTATATTGTTGTGCCAGAATTGTACATTCACACGTTATGCATGAGGGAGATAGCTTCTAAAATTTCTGTTCAAAATACTTAAATCATACATAAACAATGACACACATGTATATAATAAAGTATATATTAAATATACAGCAAAGGTATATGTGCATATGCTGAAAATTTGTGGACATCTGGAGTATTGAGATAAAGTTATGATTTCCAGCTGGAAGATGACAATTTTTAAGCAAGTCAGTCTGATGTATTTTAAGATAATAGACCACACAGTTAATTTTGGTTTCAATGTCATTCAGACACCGGTATTGTGGACAAAGAAGAAGCCAGTGCATAGTCTGGTTTTCTTCACTGCTGAACATTTTGCTTTTTTTGTTATTTAACTAACAGTTCTGACTGCTCTTGCATATTAGTTTTTTAGTCATTATTGTTCTGCTGGTGAATGTCTGCATTTCTAAAAGAAATTCTTATTTCCATTTGAGCTGATTGTACTGCAATTAGTAACTCCTCAGAACTGTGTTCAGTACCTGCTAAGACACATCTCAGGGCCTACAGTTAAGAATAAAGCCTGGAAGAGCAGGTGTGACTAAAGACAGGGGAAAGTTGAGTTCCTTAAGTTACAAAGGATTCTTGGAAGTCTTATTTGTTCATCTACAGATAGATGGATACGTCTAACATAGAAGTCTGTCCCTTCTCTCCAAGTACCTCATTAAAAGTATG
Source organism: Coracopsis vasa (assembly GCA_026283785.1). Taxonomy (NCBI): domain Eukaryota; kingdom Metazoa; phylum Chordata; class Aves; order Psittaciformes; family Psittacidae; genus Coracopsis; species Coracopsis vasa. The sequence goes on from JANHGB010057154.1 coordinate 3,687, forward strand.
GCAGCAATTAGGTCTGCCCAATTGGCCTGCATAGACTGCAGCAGAAATCAAGGCTGAAGCTGTCACTAGGTAAATATCTGAGGCTTATTATTGAAACAGGGACATTGAATGAAATGGGCAAGAGATTAATAGAAATCTTGTTAAGAACTTCAACACATTTATACCATTATTTATATTATCTGGAAATAAAATATCCTAGGCATCTTCAAATTGTCTTATAATTTACCTTTTTTTAAGAGCTGAAGGTTCTGTTAACTTCTAGAATGCATATACTTTTTTCCCCCTTTTTGAGTTCAAAACCATGTACCATGTTTTAGCTCTGAGGAAATAAGGCTATTGAAGATACGCAAGCACTTTTAACTTTCCCTGCCTTCTGATTTTCCTGGACCATGAAGTGGTGGAACTTTTACCTGCTCCTCAACCAGCACTGCATGTCTGATCATCTTTTTGTCTATTTTTCCTTCCTACAGGGACCCTATAAAAATACAGCAGCTGCAGAACCAAATTCGTCTGGAGCGAGAAAGTGGCCAGTGGTACCGTCACCAACAGCAACCTGATCATCACCAGCACCCTCCCTCTTCTCCTTCCTTTCCTCCTCCCCCCTCCTTCCAGGAGCTTGCGTCCAGCCAGTCTGTTACTCCTCCTGTGCCAATGAGTATTCTTAACTCTCATACTTCCCCAAACATGCAGTCCTCCAGCTCCTTCAATTATGCTCGACCTAAGCAGTTCATTGCTGCTCAGAACATCAGCCCTGCTTCAGGTTACGTGACTCCATCTTCAGGATCATCTACATCCAGCCTTCCTTCTCCTATGTCTCCAGCTGCTTCTCAGAAGCAGTTTGGGAGAGTGCCTGTTCCTCCCTTCTCTCAGCAGTTTGCTCCAGAAGGGGAGTATGCCTGGTCTCCTTCTTCCCCATCCCCTCCACCCCCACCTCCACCTGTCTTTAGTCCAACTGCAACATATCCGGTGTGTGATTCCTTTCCACTTCCACCTCCTCCACCCCCTCCTCTTCCTTCCCTTTCTTCACCTTCCCACAGCCTGTCTCCAACTCCCAGATTTCCTAACTCCGGCCAGTCTCCAGCAGCATTTCTCAGCTCCATGCTGCCATCCCAGCCACCACCCATTTCTGTCAATGCATTAGGCCTCCCGAAAGGAGTGACGCCTCCGTAAGTATCTGCTAATGAGCTCCTTGAGTTTGACTGTACTGGAGATTGTACTGAAGATTACTGCACTTGCTTCATTTTATGTTTCTAGGGTACTTCCCCGTTACCTACCACCTGAAAGGGAGATGTGTGAATAGCTTGCTCATGCCTCTGTGCTAGAGATGGGATATAACCCTCACAGAAGTGAGATTCTGAGGGAGTCCTAGAGTAGGAACACAAAAGAGGAGAAGCTGAAACTTTAAATTGGAGTTGATGAAAATATGAAAGCAGTAGCAAAAGGCTCTTCATGCCTAGGGTGGTGGAAGGAGATCCATGAAAACTCTTCTCATGACCCAGTTCTTTTAAAGTCACATATGCAGTGATATTTGCAGTCTGTGTTCCTATTATGTCTGCAGGTAGAGAAATACCAAGTAAAGAGAGCATTATTCAGAGATCTGTATAACGTATTTAAGTCTACATCTGACAACAAAGTGGTTGTAATGATGTATTGACTTTTGGCTAGTTTTCGTTCTGAGGAAGTTTAGGAAAGGGTTTAGGAGGGGATTTAGAAAAGCACTGCATAAAACCAAGCAGAATCCCTCCCCTTAATAACTCTGCATACTTGTTTTCCCCTTTTGTCTTCTCTAGAGGCCAAAATAGTATTTTGGAGCATGTCAGCTCCCATCATAGATCAGTTTGTCTTTCCACTGGCACTATACTCTCATTCCACCCTTAGAGAACAAAAAGATGTGCTGAAGAACAAAAACGAGACTAGCTGTGTCCAAGGCTTATTTATAACTTTGTCTAGAAGTTTGTCTAAACAGATCTATGGTATCTAGGTGACTTGTGCAGCTACAGACCATTGCGATAGGAACTTTTGTTATTTCAGTCCAAGATATGAAAAGGAAGAGAAGGCAAAAAGCGGACAGATATCAAAGTAATAAATCATACATATGCTTTAAAAAGCATTTCTTTATCTTGATTTCTGTCATATGGCTCATTATGGAGTCTGGCCATAAAACAGGCTTAGGAGAAAAATTAATAAATAGTACTGTTTTCCCTTGCACTTATAATAGTTGTGATTTTCTGTCTTACCATGTCCTTTGCACTGGCTGAGTTTCTCTATTGGTACTGACTGCTGAAAGCTGCATGATTAAATTACAGCTTGACTGATAAGAGCAGTCCTCAGAAGCCTGAATTTATCCCTGATTTTCCAAGAATAGCCGTAGTACAGCTATATAGTTCTGGATAGGAACTGAATTCTCTTTCAGGTTCCATTCTGTGTGCTCTGAGGGTGACAGCAGCAGTTCGATCCTCTGCTGTGTCCCTCTTTCCCTGTTATGCTACATTCATGCACACATGTTCTCATTTGAGGCATTAGCTGTTTTATTTCTCATTCTCTTTGATCTTTGGACAGAGAGAAAACTCTGCAAGGATGCTTTCCCCCTCCCCATGCCCCTGACTTTCCCAAGCCTAGCAGCCAGTCTGGGTGTGCATATGTGATGGTGTGTCTATCTCCCCCAGGACAAGGCAGCAGCCTCAGGCTCTGAGCTGAGGTTGAGGTGGTTAGCTGTTTGGCCTGCGTTCCCTCAGGAAATGTAGTCCAGATGGGAGCTGGATCATATTAACTGTAGTGAATGTATGTGTGTATAATTTATGTATATATACATATGTGTGTATATATACAATAAGCATTTGTCATCTGAATTATAACATTAAAACATGGTAAAAGATGTACTGTGTGATGCAAAAAAAAGTAATAATCTATTGTCAGGTATCTTTGATGCCAATTTTTCCCTGGCCTCTCCCTTTTCATTTTACTGTGTAAGTTACTAATGTCTGGTGTGTCTTGGTGAGTAAATCATTCTGTTTCCCATCATTCTCATACTGCTCCTGAGCAGTTCTTCTTACCTCCCTTCCCCCCACTGCTTTTGGTCTCTTCTGCTTTGTGCTGTAGCCTTAGATCCTTTTTTTTTTCCCACCTTCCTTTTTTCTTTTTCCTCGTCTTTTGCTTCGTCTTCACAAATCCTCTTTTCTTGAACACATTTGTCTTTCTGAGATGTTGTAGGTTTTGAGCCATTCACAGTATTCCATAACCTCTGCCTATAGTCTGGCCATGTACTCCATGATCTCCAAAATTCACAAATTGAAAAGGACGATACTGTTTTCTGACAGAGTGCTGTGCAGGTTGTGTGCAAGGGACAAATTGGAGCATTCAAAGTTTTGCTTCAGCTCAGCATCTAAAATGCTAGTCATCCCATTTAGCTTTGTCTCTTCTAGATCAGTCATGTAGTGGTGATATGGAGAATATGTTAGTGGGTTGCTGAAAGTGAACTAGGCAGAGTTAGAAGTACCTTTCATGGGAAGGAGGTACGTTTTTGTACTATAGAGACTCCAAATACAGTGTTTGAAGTGGTAGGATTTCCTCTTTAGGCAACAACTTTATGATTTATTATCATATTTTGATTTCATATTTTGAAAGTTTCATGATATTCAAAAATATAATATTTTTTTATAAATAACTAGTATTATTTTGTCTTATTTATGATATTTATTTCCAGCATCAATGGAAGTGGACTTGGACCTTTCATTGCGTTTAGATACTTCAGCACTTTCGTATCAAGTGCCTCTAGCAGATAAAATGCTCTTCAAACAGTTTTCCTGTCTGTTTTCAATGTTTTCATGGCTCCCTTCTCTTGCCTTTTTTGTGTGTGTATTTCAGGGCTGGTAATTCAATGTTCATGTTTTGATTACATGGTCTTTTTACCATGGTTGTTCACTCTCTTCTCTCCAAGGCTGTAGGTACTGTACACTGATAGCTAAATACCTGAAAGAAAGAAAAAAATAAACATTTAGCCTTGTCAGAGTCTCTTGTGATTACCAAAACGCATTATTTGGCAGAGTAAGAAGTTCTGCAGACTGTTTTTAGAAGTTAAGCATCTTGATATACTGTGAAATCTATTGATTTTTTTTTTCCTAAATTTTTCATACATTTCAATAATTTTTTTTTCAATACTTAATCTTAGCGCAATCACAGATCTGCTCCTCAGAATCAGTACTTGGTAGGCATCGTGCTTATTTTCCTCAGATTGCTTTTGTGGTAGGAGTAGAATTAAAGGTAAGGTAATAAGCATTGCAGTTGGAGGTAGTTATTTTTGTAGATGTTCAAAGGCAGCATCAGTGACATTTTCTGTAAAATCGAAGGCACAGTGGTTGCATACAAGCCAACAGAATCTTCATTTCTCCTGATGGAGTCAGACCTTCCCTCCATCAGCTTTCTCCAGGCATTTCTTTTCCAGTACATGTATCTTTGTTCTACTTAAAAGATAAATTAATCCAAGGAAGGATTCTGCCCCTTTTTCTGTGGGGTCAGACAAAACGTTTCTAACTATTCCGTCCCTGTACTCTGTGAGCAGTAAATACGATGCTAATGTTTCAGCTAACAGTTGATATTTTCCTTGGTTTTGGACCCTGAGAATCTGTGGAAGTGACAGTGTTATCTAAACCAGTTTGATCAAACAAACATTCTTTCCAGTTGATAGATTTGGAAACATGACACTGGGGCGATTGTTTGTTTTGGGTGGGGTTTTTTGTTGTTTTTTTAACAACATGTAGTCTTACAGCCTTGCCTGTATCATGGGAATAGCTGCTTGTGAATTTACTCCATTTTATTTGGACATCTGAAACATGGAAAGCAGCTCTGTCATTAATAGCTACTAATTCACCTTTAAATATTTTAAGTATTTATTTGCAACAATTGTATGGTAACTGCTTCAGTTGAATAAAATATATCTCATCTTTCCAGTAAGCTCTAGGCACTTTGTAGTGACCAGCATTTTCAAGCTGTGGCTGTGGTGGTGTTAGCTGAGCAAGCTCTGGGAATAACCTTTTTCTCTATTAATAGGGCAGATGTGTTAAATTCATCCCTGGCCAGAGCCTAGTGAGAGAAGGGCTGGTGGAACTAAGTACCTAATTATGTACTTAAGGCATTAGGAACACTTGTCAGTTATTTCTGAGGTAAAACTTGGCTGGAATAAGATTGTTGGGTGCTGTTCTTAAAAAATCTCAGTTCTTTCTTCACCTAAAGAAGTGGGTGGATGTGTTGGACTCAGGTTAACTTTCAGTTACAAAAGGCTTGCAGGGAGCAGAGTTAATGTGACAAACCTAGAACTGAGGGGGGTTTGTTCACAGTTAAGTCTGTAGGAGCTGGAATCTGGTCTTTACTGTTCATAGAAAAAACTAAATTATATCTGTATGAAAAGAAATAAGTATACTTACAAATTCTAGGCTAGCACATACATTGGCAAGTTTACAAGAGCATTTGTCAAAGCAAAATTAATCCCATGAGAGGGATCTGGTCAGCATTTAGTGAATATTTAAATAACAAGAATGTAAATCCTGCTACTGAAAGGTGTGGAGTCACCCAACCTGAAGAAATAGAATCTCTTTCCAAGTATAAAAACCATGTATTGTCAGCCATACATATATCCTTTTGAAAGCACTCAAGTAAAAAATACAGTATTTCCTTAAAGTAGACACTTTTCCTGAAAGCAGACTTTTTCTTAAAGTTGATATCTTCAATAAAATAAACTGAGTCATAAACAGAAAAAGTCTGACTACAGAACTGCTGAAAGAATATGTCTCTACATTTACAACTTCCTGGAAAATAGTGGAAAACAGAAAAGAAAACATTGTTTTGAAGAGAAGATTGTCTAAATTATCTTGTAAAATGTAATTAAATAAGCATCTTTTACCATCCTACATAATTGGATTTAATTGCTGTTTCAATGATTTCTAGAACCTTAAATCCAAATCTTAAATGAGATTATGTGGGAGTCATGAGAATAGCAACATCAGAGAGATCTGTGGTTTTTTCCTCTTTGAATCAAGGGCCTGTACTGTGATTTGTCCATTGAATCCTATCTCAAATAGCACTGAAGCAAGTATTTTAGTAACCCTCATGTTCCTTGAATCAGTTAGCAATGATGGCGACCACTCTGAGGAAAAGCTGGACTTTCCCATCTTTTTATCTTACAGCTTTCAACAGTCTTCCAGTACAAATGTCAGCTTTCATTGTAGAGTGAATTGTATTTCTGTCGTCTGTAGACCAGACATTTAATTTTCCCATTTCTGTGAACTATGCCTGTCACAACTGTAACGAATGGAGATAACCTACAGTATGATTGATGTGAAAATAGTGATACATAGGGAAAATTACCTTGATTAAGAATTCCAACATCAAACTGAGGGGAAGGATCAGGATGGTTTTGTGCTTCTAAGGGAGTTTACCTCATCTCTGTATGCTACCTATTCAGTCATACCTGGAGTTATCCTGGATCTCAGGAAAATGCATCTGAAGACAAGTACTTCTGTAACTGGAAAAATTCCAGCCAATATTAGGGTTTGTGTTCCTGTCCATTAGACCATCTTTGTTTAAGGTTTCTTGCGTTATTTTGTTGTACCTGTGTGGTTTAGTTCTTTTTCTAAATGGTATTTGCAGATGCTTAAGAATGTTGTAAGATGGCAAGTGAACTTAACTAAGAGAATGAATACATACACCTTTCTGCTGAAAAGGGAGAGAGGCTGCTTAGCAGCATTGCTTTGTAGATTTTTTTGTTTGCAGATGTTTTTCTTCAGAGGACTTAACCTCCTTTTTTAAGCTAATCTGAATGCCATAGAAATATCTGTGAATGTAGAAGCCAGGTACAGTGTTTGATAGCTGTGGAGACCTTAAACAGTAGCATTTCATCAACTGAAGTAAAAGTTAATATTTTGGATATATTACCTTTTCTCAGTCCAGTGTAGGGTTTTTTTCACATGCTTTTAGCAGCTACCTGATCTTCTCAAGACTTCAGGACTCTGAGGACTGTGCCAACCTTTTCTGCATTCAGGAGCAGTCGGTGCTTTAGTGATTTCTTCTTTACCGTCACTTCAGGTGAAGCTGGTAACAAACAGGAATGCAGATAAGATTACTGGTTACAAAATAAGTATGTTTTTAAAATCGATATCCAACTATGTGGATGTCTTTTGAAATGTATCTGTGTTAACTAGTGCAGCATGAGGCAGAGGGATAACTTGCTCAGGTGGGGAAGGAACTGAATGGGAGCATGAAAAATAGTACTTCTTTAAATGAGTAAAAATGCATTTGTAAATATAAGCTTTAGAAAAATGGATTTTTGGTGCTAGGCATGCAGTTCGTAGGTGAGTTGTTCTCTGTGTTATCTAGTCATTAAGAAGGCTCAGACTTACTCAGAAACACATATTATTCATATCAGTCTTGATCCTATCCAATGCGGAAGCACAATTTTTTTCAACTGTAGTTTCATCACTTTGGGTGGTAGAAATAATTGAACTTTTGTTACCTTTGTTTCATTTAGTACAAGTCATCCTTAGTCAGGTCTGTGCCTCAGGCGTTGCCTTAATTCAGATGAATGTAGTGTCATATTGCTGAACAGAGCTGACTCCTCCTCTCCACAGTGTGTATGACAAGATCAGACTAAAAGGGCTTTAGTATGCAGCTGCAGCCTCAAAGTTTGTGACCTATTACAGTGCTTGTAGTAACTTTCTTACAGTAAGTGAAAAATGTATTAAGTGGGCAGGAATTAGCTGTATTTTTGGAAGGCTTTAGTTTTAAAGGAAAAATCAAGTTACTGTTCATTACCTCAGTACCAGAGAATTGATTTGAATTTCTGTGAAACTGAGCCATATTGGCTGCAAACAGGAATTTGTTCTTGGAAGGATAACAACAGCCTGCCTGTTGCCCTTGTTTACACTGTAAAAGGTACATAGGAAAAGCAGGAATTGCATCCAGCATGCACTCTGTGTAATTAAAACATGAGAAGTACTGCTGGTTTGGCCTTCTTTCTAAACAAACGTTAGGGCAAATATTCAAAACTAAGGAGAAACAAGCCAACGTTGGAAAAATCTCTGCTGTCAAAAATCTGTGTGAATTAAGATGACTGAGTTTTGGCAATTCCATAGGGCCCTTTTTGACCAAAAGAATTCAGACTTGTGAGCTTTTATCTATGTCTGTATTCAGGCCTGCTGTGACTTAAGTGATGCATGTTTCTGAGGTGCTTAAAAATCTGTGGGAATTGCAGCCTGATTCTCAAAGGCTGACAGACATTGAAATATGTCTTCTCCAGCTGTCTCCTGCTACCTTTATAATCACAACATACTCTGAAAATTGCATCAGGCAAAGAATGAACATACAAATACATAAATGAATTGGCAGAATGTTTTGCTTGATACTCTCTAATTATGAAGATCATTGCAGTTGTTACTTGCAAATGAGTTGCAACCTCCACAAGTTCAGCGTGAGCAGCTAATTTGAGAAACATGCTTTCTTATTTCATATTCCAGTTGTTAAGGTTGAAATACTAAGTACTGAACTTAGTACATATAGACCTTTGAAAGACCTCATTGGTCTATATTTTTCCAGTTTGATAGGAAAAAAAAATCCTTGATACTCTCTGAATAGCTTTTTCAGACAGTTGTGCAGCCATATAATAGAAATTTCCGCCAGACTCTGTTCCCCTGATTTACTGGGGAACTTCAGTAAGCCTGAAGGCTTACTCAAGCTATAAACTGAGCTGTATCAAAGCTATTTCTTTTTGCTTGTCGGCATGCTAATGTGAGGTTTGATATGATTCTAATTTCATTTCCTTATTATCCTCATTGTTTTGAAAGGGACTGTTATACTGTTTTCTTACCTTGAGGATGGATTTTGGACTCGCTGGCCTGTGATTCTCTCAGTACTCCTTCCTGGTTTAGAACGGGTGTGTTTACTTTGGGATTTTTGTTTTCAGAGATAACTGATAATGCTTCAGGAAATGCTTTCACTTGTTACTTGAAATCTACTCCAGAGCACTTAGCCCATCTCCCTCTTTTCATGAGCTGTTGGGACTTTCTTGAGTAAACTGCACATTTCACCTTTACAGCCTATTGAGTGCCGAGCATAAGCAGGCCTTTTCCTGCTAAGACTCTTTATCACTTGGGTATGAAATTTGTAAGAACGTGAAATGAAAACTATTTCTTATCATTTGGAACTTTCAAGGTAGGATGCATGTCTCCGTGAAAAGCTGGCACAAAGTTCCTTCAAGGTGAAGCCAGATTTGAAATAAGCTGCCTTGAAGTTGGCCAGATTTTGTTTTGGGAGGTGTGTGTCCTTATCTGAAAAGTGGTGAAATTCAGTTCCATGACAGCGCAGAGCTGGGTGGGGTAAGAGGCTGGAAGGTGAAGGGAAAGACTGTGAGCACAGAGACAGATGCCACCTTTCCACTAGCCTTCCAGTAGCTGGTCCAACCTTGCTGAGGGATGTGACCTTCTGGTGCCCTCTTCCCACCTTCTCCTCTCCATTTTCCTTCCATATCTCCCTTTAAATTTACTATCCCCAAGTTTCTTGAGTTATTGAAACTTCTCTTCCTTTAAGAGATCTTACCCCTTCTTCCTCTTAGCATTCTCTTGTCTCCCTGTAGATGGGATAGTTTTCCTGCTTCTTCCGCAAAACAGAGTAGAGGAGACTTTCTCTGTTACTTGTGACTGAGAAGATGCCCAGCTAAATGCTGAGGGAATTATTCTGCTGGTTACTGAGATCTCCAGCTAGTGGCTGAATATTTCCAGGGTGAGGAAGGCTGTTGTTCTCTGGCTGTTTGTGACATTAGGCAAATGTCTGCTCTTTTGCTGTGATTTAATGGGAAAATGCAGTTCTTTTTACCATTTTCCCATTTTAAATTTAGTTTCAGTAACAGAATATGAAATGTTTTAGGAATTTAGACATAAATGTTTCCAATTATTGTCTTCTCCTAATGTATTCACTTAATTCCTTTTTTGGCTTTTGACAGCATGTATGTATTGTTTCATTTTAACTAACGCTAAAAGTTACCATTGAAAACACTTGCAGAAGAATGACTTTTCTCTAGCCATGTTATAGAAAATTAGTACCAAGAGTATCCAAGAAAATTTGCTATCTCCATATGATTCTTGTTTAACGTTTTGGTGTTGGTAATTGAATTATGAAGTTGTGTGTTGGAAACAAGTTTACCACTTACATGCTAGTCTGATTTTCTTTTTTTCCCTATCTCTGACATCTGTGAGTTTGTCTGTTTGTCTGGTTTGATTCCATGTTTTGCATAAGTCATTCCCATGTAATGGGCTGAACCCTGTTTAGTTGAAGTGGGAAAAAAAAGAAAACCAGAACTCATTGAACCAGTGTCAGTGTTTTAAATGATAATGTGTGACTTCACTGGAGAAATGGGCTGTGCTACAAATTTCACATACTGATAGAATGCTGATTTCTTCACAACTGTGTAAGAGCAGCTGATCTCCAGTAGAAATGTTGGGCATGTCCAGCAAAAGAGCTATCATAAGTGTTAAATATTAGTGCAGACTGGGGAAAAAAGATTCCCTGTGCCATTCCAGAAAGTAGGAATGAAACATCCTGAAAGTACAGTCGTAACTTGTAGGCTGTTACGGGGCAGAGCTCAGCCTTGTGAAATGCTTGCTATTCCACTGTGAATCCCGGCTGCTGAAAACCGCTTTACAGGGGTGATTTTCCTTTTTACCAGAGTACAGAAACAATATTTACATGTTGCCTTGTGGTTATGTGTTCACAGAGAGATGCAGAATAAACATGAAGTTATGCATTGTGTACTGCAAAGCTGTAACAAGGAATTAGTTAATAAATAATATAGGAAATTAATTATTAACTGCCTTGTCTTGCATCTTTCTGATCTTTTATCTATCCGGTACTCCATAGGAACCTAGTTTATCTTCCATCCCCACTTATCTACTCATGCTTTCTCTTTCATTTTCCCTCTCACTTTGCTTTATTGCTCATCAGTTTCCCCTTTGAGTGTATGGTGTTTACAGCCACCGCTACACAATCCTGAGCCCCATTTTAACTAATGCATGAATAAAGCTTAGCTTTAACTTTGCTTTTAAACTAATAATTTCATCAGTGATGTGAGTTAGCAGGGGTAGCACAGTAAGTAAGATACCAGACCTTTAATTTCAAAGAAACAATGTTGTTTTCTTCACCAACAGCAGTGGGTCCAGATATATTCCTAAATACGAATGATGTCAGGAAAGCTTATGAATTTTCCTGTACTGTTTTGCAGGGGATTTCCCAAGAAAACAGGCAGAACTGCTAGGATAGCATCAGATGAAGAGATTCAAGGGTCAAAAGATGCTGTAATTCAGGATCTGGAAAGAAAACTTCGCTTCAAGGAAGACCTTTTGAACAATGGGCAACCGGTATAAAAACATAAAATACCCCAGGCAATGGGAGTGGGAATCATGGGCAGTTTCACAGATATGCTGCATATAAAATAATTATTGTAGATTATTTTTATATTTTATGTATTTATTATTACTTGCATTTCCAAAGCTGCATTTCTGTAAGGAATGATAGTGTACATTTTGACCTGTTGCTCCTCCTTTTGCTTGACAATTTCACTTGGACCTAACAAAGCAGTGGAGGTCTCAAAGGTGATGAATTTGCATAAGCCTGCACAGTCTGTACCTTTTTCAGCCTCAGAGGCTATGTGCTTTGCATATTCATCACTGAATGGCCAGTAAGTATATACAGAGCTCTTGATCAGACAAGGCTCATTCTACCTTTTGCCCAGCTGTTGGACAGCAAGGGAATGACTAAGTGGCAAGCGGACATCAAAGGAGTACAAGACAGTTCATCATGAGAAACAACCCATTAGGAATCAGGCATCATTAGATCATGCATTTGTGAGACTTTTTTGACCAATAGAATAGAAAATAACCTATAGTACTAACTTATAGACTTTATCAGGAGTTAACAGCCTGCTTGAGGAGTCAAGAAAGGAGGTAAAATGGGCATCTCAAGCAGTTGAAATGCACAGCCTCAAAGTTCTCCATTAATTTTTGTGCATTTTAAGATATGCATGAAAGATAACATACCAGACTCTTCCTGCTCAGAGCTGATGAGAAGCAAATCTCCTAAGATTTGATTACAGTTATCAAGGCATTGATTTAAATGTCTTTGACACGGGGATCTCTTCAGAGGAAAGTAACTTTTTAAATGTAGACTGTCAACCCTTTTTTGTCAATGAAATGTTTTCAAAAGCATCAGAATACCATAGGATACGTTTGTGTCACTGAAAGGTAGTGGGCTTTAGGTTTTCTGGACCATGCTCAGAAGTTTGATAGGTTTGCTACTATGTCCAAGATGTGGACTGAGGTGGTGTAGTTCAAGACAGACTGTCTAGTCCACAGCTGCTGGATTCTGGTTCTCAGTGAAGTCAGTGGAGTAAAGTAGGGAAAACTTTCAGAGTGACTAGTGCTTCTGTACTTACCTTTCTC
>JANHGB010057155.1:0-62726 GCA_026283785.1 Coracopsis vasa
TCCCTGCTCACGTCAGGGGGGTTAGAACTATATGAACTTAAGGTCCTTTCCAACCCTAACCATTCTATAATTCTATGAAATTACTTCAACTTCTGCACATGGACAAGACCTATGCAGTGATGAGCTACATATTCTGCAAAACAGGACACGCTGTGTCATAGTTACCACTGAAGTTGCCATTGTAAATAACTAGACATTAGGTACCAGATTTAATATCCATCTATATTCTCAGATACCATATAAGATAAATGTTGTAAAGAAGATACTGTTAATAGTGACCATCATTTTTTTCTCTTTGTGTATCTGAAGTAACTGAATGGGGAAGTGTGTCAGAGCTGTTCTGCTCTGCAAAATGATTGCATAAAGTGCCTATTTTATTCACACAATCCAGATATAACACTAATATTGTACATTCTACTCATAAGTATATATAGTACTGAGGCATACGTTTGAAATCTCTATAATTTCTAATAGATAAGGAAGTATAAAGTGTCTCACTCTGTGGCTTATATTGTTCCTTAAAGATAACAACACAATACAAGCTATGAGATTTAACGTAAGCATACACACTATATCCATACATATACACTGATACAGGTGCATCAATCTCTTATGGCACAACACAGTGTTAGGACACTAAAAATTCTTTTGAATCCATACGAACAGAACATTTTAGTCAAGACAGACTGAATAAATTCAAAGTTGTTACAAGCCAGTCCCAGAAGATCCAGTAACAACATTTACATAGTCTGCATATGCTCTGGCTAAGTATACACCAAATGAGAAAAACACCTTTCAATATCCAAGCACTGTGACTGAATGAAGTGACCATTTTTATCTGAGAAGGAATTTGCATCAGAGACTGTAAGCACCTCTCTGGCAAAAAACATATGACAGAAAGAGAACCCTTCAGTTGTGGATAATTTTGAAAGCTTTGTAAGATACTTGAGAGAAATACCCGAATCAAAATATTTTCAGTGTCTGTGCTGTAAAATATGATCTCAACTATATTAAGGCTTAACATGAACTGTTAGCTGTGGAGAAAGGAAATATTCTTAAGCAGAAACACTAGTTTTAAATTGATATATTTTACACACAAAGCTGAAAATTGTAGATGTCAGATTTACTGAATGCAAAGCAAAACTTATGCCAAGAGCAAAACCTTTAATCTTTGGAACTACACTTGCTATTCCTACACAGCATGTACTCCCTACAGGTGTGCCACAGTCTATTTTTTTTAAGCCAGTGTTCACAGAAAATGGGTGAGAGCGCCATAGTAACATTACAGAAATGGAAAGACAGTAGAACTAGACTCTTTAATAGAGCTTGTGACTTTCTCACTTCATATTTTTCTACAATTTTCTAAAGCGGGTGTTGAATGGCAAAGAATACCACTGGAGATTGATGTATTTTAATTATCTTCAAAACAGCAGCTGTAGAAACCTCCCATATATTACCTTGTTATTAGGTCTCATTCCTGACATAGAAGGATCACCTCTGGGAAAGAGCACTCCATTCAGTTACTATTCTTACTACAAGATTGCTGCATAAGCTCAAATGATTCTGAACTGTGGAATCATATTCACGCTAAGCAACAGACTAATTTCAACAGTGCATTTTACAATAGTGAGGTTTTACATGCAAGGCTGTGGATTCAGGTCCAAATCACTAGTCAATAGTTAGCTAGTCAGAAGAAGCAAAACGTAACAACCATTGCCACAAGTTGTATGTGTACACAGCAGAATTAAATATTAAGGCATTGAACCACCAAGCTCAGTAGTTCAAACAAAACTGACACAAAATACTTAAATCATCAGCGGATATTTAGCTGTGTAATTATCATTATTTTTAACTTGCTTTCTCCCTGGTTTTGCAGCAAGTCTCTCACACTCTTGTCACTTTACCTAGGCACAGATGATGGTTTAGGCTACACAGGTGGTTTGCTTTCTCTTCTTTGTAGTATCCCTTCAATTTTTGAAAAATTAAGAGTTAATAAGTTTCTTGCTTTTACAGCTAGGGAACATTCTAAAGTTTGAACGTTTAAACTCTGGACAGACAGCTTATATAAAATCTCAGAAATGCATACACTCAGCTGTTAGTGAGGAAACCTAAGACTGATGATTTAAATGACAGCTATTTCAGTGCTAACCACTTCATCTGAAATATCCACTTAACAGTTTCATCCATTATGCATGGACTAATCTGCAGTCCCTGAACTGTCCTCACCTCTGAAACTTCATTTAACCAGCAGGATAGAGAAGAGAATGGGGACCTTTTTCTATCTGTGTTAAGCAAGACAAGTCAATCTTCAATATTCTACACAGGAACTGTGAAGTCATATCTTCATGCCAAACAGCTGGTAAAATAGCATTTCCAGAAACTTAAAACATAGCGTGGGAGGGGAAATGGGACTTCTGCTTGCAGCTGACAGTGCAGACCTCTCTTTGCAGCTGCAAACTATTTCATGGACACCTTTAGCAAAATAGTCTTTCCTTTCTGGCTCAGCAAGAAATAAAAATAGTCCTGTGGCAACAGCTATGGAATTTAAGCTATAAGTGGGATATAGGGATGAAATTCAAGTTCCCATCGTTATAAGTTATGGTGGTCCAGGAACACCCTAGCTAGTCTCTGCATAGACGAGTGAATGGACTGATTTGGAACAATGGATCAATGTGAGACTGAGTGATTGCCTGAATTCCTAAGCAGCCTCGCCACAAAAGAATTGCCTTAATTGTTACAGGAGCTCTGAAGGTGGGAACCTGGGAGAGTCCTGGAGGTTTTCACAGGCAACTCATGTTATGGCTAGACCACCTGATAGAGACTATTTGTATAGTTCAAAATGTTCATTAGCTACTTGGTTGGAGAACCCAGCCATCCCAGAGACTTCTTCAGGCAATTCCTGCTCTAGAATTGACCAAACTGCACAGGGAAATGGTACACGTGCATAGTGTCATAGTAGAAAGCCAGAGGAACAGTCACACAGGAGAGAGTTTTTTGAACATACTTAATATAGTTAGGAAATATTTTGTACATAACTTTGATAATAAATAACAATGAATCATTCCCATGGAGTAGTGATAGGCAACCAGAGGCCCACTGGAAAAAAAGATTCAGCAAAACAGCAGTTTAGAGCATCTCGCCCAATACATCTGAAGACACTGTTGCAGGCACCCTTATTATCTAGAGAGCATGTGACCATCCTGGTCAAGATGCTTGATTCGCCACTTGAGATCACCCTTTCCAAAGCAACAGTCTCAATAGTGCACTAATCAAAGAACTTTGATTTTCATTTGATCAACACCTAAAAATATGACAATGGGAGCAAATGAGACCAGAGCTGGTCTAGATTTGATTTGCATTCAAGATTCACAAAATCAATTCTCTAATTGCCTGCATTTTGTGAACCTAATAATGAAAATGTCTGCCATTTATTTAGGCCTCCTGCACTTGTTAAAGAACTTTTCAAAAAGAAAAATCACTGGTCTCCATTAACATATTTTAACCTGTGCTACATACTGTCATCTGAATAGTGAAGGTGGGCATCCAGGAAAAAGATGACTCATTTTTGCACTGACATTTCATTTCATACTCTGCCAAAAACATATTCATGCGTTATCTAAAAGGCACTGAACATTTACATAAGTAAGCATATAAATATATATGTATATTGAAGTGTTTATTTCTGACTAAAAGCAGAGCAGAATGATTAATAACTTTCCTTAAGAGCTGGTACCACTCCTCTAAATACACCCCCAGAGCTTCATTCTCAAAGTCTACTGCTGACAAAAAAACAAGTTCTGATGGAATTCTCTTTGAATATGACTAAGAGAGCTCATGGGATGTATAGAAGGAAATTTAAGAGCTTAAGATGAAAATAAAAATGTTCCTTTTGAAAATCTCACGTGCATCCCTTCCAGGCAGACCCATTTTTCTATTCAGAAAAATAGCATTGGGTAGGTTCCCCACTATTTGAAAGTCTACCAAGAAGTAAAAAAAATAAAATTAAAACCCCTTCTCATTCTATTCTTTTTCTATTTCAGTTTTATTTTGTAAATTACTTGTCTCTACAAACCAGCTTCTCTTTCTGTTAATTATGAAAATTTTCATGCTCCATTTCTTTTTACTCTTTGTTATAGCACATAGTATTCTTAAAATAAGTTCCATAGGATAAACTTATAAACTCCTTGTTCTTTAAGCCTCAATAACTGGTGGCTTCTCTTTCTTGGGGTCCTGCTGCTTTATAATTTTCTGACGTCTTTTTTAGGTTTAAATTCCAAAAGTAGGTAATGTGAATTCACTCCCGAATTTAGAAAAAGCCACTGCTTTCCTCCCAATATTACACTGTGCCTTTTGCATTTCAAGACTGGCCTTTGGTATCACTCCTCTGCACTTAATCTTATCCTCCTATCGCCATTGTCCTGCAACCTCTTTTATACAGCTCTACCTCAGAAGACACCAGAGGGTAAAGGGGCAATTGATACTGCAGTTGCTTCCTGTGTTGAGATGTGCATTACCCTGCCACACTTTCCTGTGAGGAAATCTTTATGACTACATCCTATGTGGATGCAGTCAGAGATTTCTGAGAGTTGTACTGGATCCATTCATCAAGATGCACATTCAGAAACCCTGAACAGGTCTTTGCCCAAATAACCTTTCCGAATCTGAAAAGAGAAAAATGTTGCATTTGTACTCATTTTTGACATGTGTTATACCTTCTAATTTTAACATACACACACATAAAATAATCTGATAACAATAATGCCAATAATAACAAATTCCAAGTGTACTCCAGTGTAGCTGGTAGTTGTAAAGGGCATAGTATACCAGGCAATGAACAGGCATGGGAAAAGAGCAGTAAAAGTACAAGGTTACTCTAGAAACTTAACCTTATCGCCAAATGTCTTCATAGCTTTTGTTTTTTTAAATTTAGTTCATTCTTTATTATGAAGTGGTGAAAAAATGAGTTAAGGATCTATTTGATAACAGGAAATTCCATTAAAACAATGTTTTAAATGAGCACACAATTCTACTGGTAAGGGCTACAAAGCCCCGTGATACAACACAAGATAGCACTACTACAATATCTTGTACCCTATTAGAGACCTTTACCCTGTAAGGTGCTGAAAGACTCAACTTACACTGCACTCAGTGCAAGAAAGCCGTGAAATTGAAGCTATTACCTCATGAAACTGAATCCTTAAACCTTAAGTTACTTAGAAAAAGGTTCTTCATTGTTAATTTTCAATTTAAAATACCCGTTTTGGAAAAGTCTGCATTTATGCATTTCCTCATGTTTTCTCCTTTCTTCAGCCTGTACCCAGACACTCATAAACAGTGTTTTCTATTATAGTGATATCTGAAACACTGCGCATTGCACCCTAAATACTGATGGGACAGTTAATGGAAACAAACCCCAAATAATTAATAGGTCTAATTAACTGGAAACCAAGATATTGTAAGCAAAACAGTAACAAAGAAAAACGCTTAATCTGTCTAGGGATCATTCAGCAGCTGAGCCCTCCTTTCCCAAACATCCGCACCCCCAACAGCTCTTTGTATAAACCTACCTCAGAAAATACGTGCAGGAAAAAAAGGAAAGAAGGAAATTTATGCTGCAGTTAATCCCTTGTGGTCGGGCGACAGCATTACTGTGTCCCACTCGCCTCTGAGCAGCATTTCTAGATCCACTCTTTAGGTCTAGGGCTGCTGCGAGTCACTCTTAGAAAATTCAAACAAGCTACGTGTTTTACTTGAGACATCGAGTTAGGATAGTTCTTCTAACATTGAAAATGTGCTGACACCTTTTACTGATTTACAGAAAATTATAATGCAACTCAAGATTTATGAAGAATAAATTCCCGCAGTCAAAATTCACTCAATACATTAGGAATATTGTTAGCAGAGAAAGATGAGATTATGCTGTTTTATACGGTGCAAGATGGAGCAGGTGATGCAGCTGTATTAATGATGTCAAATAAATAACCAGTAAGGTACAAAGTGTAATACAACACTATATATCTTGAATATACTAAATTCTTCTTAGCTGTTTAATGATTAATTCATCAAAGACAAAATTTTCACAGATTTTGAGAATATTAAACTTTTGGGCTGAGACTACGTATAGAAAATTACATGCCAGAGTCTCCTTTTTAAAAGGTTATGATTACTTGAAAAACAAAACACCACAAATGAACAAAACCACAAAAAAACCTCCTGCACAATATTGCCAAACCCCAGCTTACCTTTGCTGTAACTTTTACTTTCAGCACAAGCTATATCATTTTTCCCACCTTTACAAATTATTTTGAGACAATGAGTTAAGTTTGTTATAAATATTTCAGGTATATCTATAGCGTGCCAATAAAATTTTGATTCAATTCAGTGCCTCCAAACACTATGTATATACTAGAACACTTTTACTGAAGAACTATTTTAGAAATATTTTGCTGTGCTTTGGAAACTTTTAGTTATTCTAGTTTTTATATCCTTCCACTGGTAAAGCCAGCCATGATACCATGAGTTCAACTATCTGAGGTCTAGAGGGAGAAGAAAATTTTAACTTACTATTTTATAACTTCCAAAAATAACCCAACATCAATTTTCTATAATAACAATATTACTACTTCAAAGTAAAATATGATTCTACACATTAGAGCTAGGAACAAGCTCTGTGCTCTCATCTGAAAAGCTAAAGAAATTCTTGTTTCCAGTTCTGATATGCAAGATTCAAGATCAGTCATTACAAACTATTAACAGCCAAGCCTAGATGAAATACCTGATGTTAATTCAACTATACCGATTGCTGCCATTCTTCAAAATGCAGGTGGATTTGCTGAAATGTAGAACAGGTATTTTTTTCTTTTAATGCAAAATAGTAGCCTAAACAAATTAATTTGTCTGAATGGAGAGGAGGAAAAAGGATTAGTGGGGAAACCATGACATAATCAACTTTCTTGGATCTAACTGAAGCTTCTGTGGAAAAAGCAGGCTCATACAATTTTTGCTACTGCACTACTTAGGCTTTCTTGCATATCAACCAATATTTTTTGCAAGAATCCATGAGAAAAGAACAAAATCAGACTAAATTGTGAGTAACCAAATACTGCCAACGTCTCCACTTCTGTTATTACATAGCTCCAGGATGTAACATAGAACAATGGTAACTCATTTGCAGTATACTTCACTGTGCATGGTGCAGACACAGATTAGAGGATGACATAACAGATAAAGCACTGGCCTTTCACCCTTGGGATTTTGTCCAGCCTGCAGTCCTATCAGATAATGGGTTTGGCAATCTCCACTAGTCTCTTTTGGACACTTATCCCTGCTACAGAATCTCTATAATTCATCATATAATTTAATACACCTGGCAACCTCACCACCAGTACATTCTTTTGATACATAATGGTCCAAAGTGAAGTCAAGGGCGGTTAATGCTCTGACAACTGGCTATTATCTCCCATAACAGCTGATTTTGAGGGGATTATTGCAGCCATAAACCATTTTATGAAAATTGGCAACTGGGAAAGCAGTGTAACAAAATAAGGTGATATTTAGGAGTTTTATCACTGATTTTCTACCAATCTGTAATGGAGTTTCTAGCATCCAAAAAATGCTGGAGAGGAAACTTGAGATTAAAGGTACAGATCATGAGCCAAGAAGCTGAGGCCTGAACAAACTTATAGCCAGAAAAGCTTGACTGTTTTGAGGTTACAGCTGCTTTTTTTGTCTGATGTTCTGTCAAAGACAGTATATTTCTTCTGTATTTTGTCTCAATTATTAGGTGACCTCTTCCATTTATCAGGATTTGTCTCTTTTCACTTTGTAGTATTTTACCACTGTTACTACTCCAGTTTTAGATCCATAGCCTCGTTCACAAATGAACAAGGGACTTCATTGTTATCAGGACCAATTGCTGAGGATACAGGTTATATCTTCAGGCAAGATGAAGGGGCTGTACTCAGTTTATGGGATAAGAAATCAGCTCACTGAAACTGTGGGTAAGCCTAGGAAGAAGATGGGCAATTGAGGCTCCAGTCTAAAGTACAATGGCATCAACATATAAGCAAACAGACAATGGTACCAAGGTACTCAGAGCCAAACAAATCAGCATGCACAATTCTCACCAGAAATAAGAATTAGGCCTGTAAAAAGAATTTTAAAATTTCACTAGCTAAAATCTAATAATGTGATTGCTGTTTGAGCACCAAATTCTGCTACCAAAGGCAAAATGATTTTGTAGCCATCAAACTGTAGAAAGGATATTTGAAAAAGGTATCAGATACAAGGTCCTTCTGGGCTTTCTGGTAGATCCACTCAGCTACATCGGTACAATGCTATTACATACATTATAGGTTAGCAGCATTAGTTAGATGCTATATATTTAGTCCACAAAACTGTTTCATAGAATAAATTCTGTACAACGAAAAAAAAATATCTTTAAAACAAAGCCAGAAAAATTTGACCCAAAGCCACTCCTGCTCTGAAACTCGTTACTAAAAATGTCCAGTTGAATAAAATTTCTGTTTCATGGAAGCTTTGTAGAATTGTGTTGAAGTGAGCTTCTGTTTACTCAGGATATCACTTACCTTTTTCATGCAGACTTGACTTGAGCAAGGAGATGTAAATCCCTGCCTGTGCACTTTGAAACAACCATTTTCGGTAAAAGTTGATATAGCACTGAGCTGGACTTTGTAAGCCTATGTTTATTTTTGCATGACTGAATTTTGCTAGTTTTTACACTGATTTCAATGGCTCAAAGTTCAAGTTTTAGAAATCCAACCAGCAACAGGAAGTTTTATGAAGTAGCACAGAAAAGTGTAGTTACATCTTCTCAGATAATGCAAAGAATTGCACAAATTACAAGCAGAATAAAAAATTGAAGGCTTTACTTACAAGAACAGGAAAAAAGTTTGTGCATGGAATTTTAAGATTACTTTACTAATTCATTGAAATCAAAAATCAGCCAAAATAAAAACTACAAAGGCAGATAACTGCTCTGACAGAACAGCAGACCCACTGCTTGGCAAACTGGTAAGAACGTCTATTTATTGTTGGACTTTCTGTGAGTAGAAGCAATACAATTCCTTTAAGAAAAATCTTCCTGAAAATGCTGAGTTAGTGGATAGAAAAACAAATGAGATTTTACATAGAAACTGCCTGCAATGCTGAAAAGCCTTTAATCCTTCAGACACTGTGTATATATACCACAAATTGTTTGAAGCATCAAAGTGTTACACCAAGGACATTAAATAGACATCATGTGTCTCTATCTTGACATTTCAAGCAACTGAAAGCAATTGCTGCTCAGACTATCATAGCACACTAGTCAGTATTAAAATTACTATACAGCCTTTATCTTTGATTAAAAATTAAATTTAGCTCTACTTTATCTTTTTTGTAGCCCTACAGCATTCATGTGTTCTCACAGTTAAGTCAAGTCAAACTAAATATTTAATACACTGTTATAATTAGCTACAAACTATTACCTGATTTAAGTTTGTAAATGACTGTGAAAAGACTCTGGAGGCCTAGCGTTAACCTTCATCCACTCCAGTTATACGAGAGAAATTACAGACTCTAATTAGACTCTTTAAACTGCAAAGAAATAGAATTTTCATAACCAGCTTATTAAAAAACGAAGACCCCCTTGGGGACAGGGCAAATTGCTTCTACCCTGATCCGCTTATCCTTGTACAACACCATACAGAAGACTCATGTTGTCTGACTTACACAGCTCATATTTCTCCCAAATTAATGAGCACTCAAATTATTCCAGCTGCCCCCTTGGCACGGGGGAAAATTGAAAATCCATGGCTGCCAAGTGACGTGTATAACCCAGCTGCTAAATAAAATGTGCTTAAGGGGACACAGCTGTTGAGGTGCCTATTTACATTAAAGTAAGTCCATGGATACAGAACAAATGCCTAAAGACAGCAAACAGTGCATAACACTTTGTTTAACCCTTTCACTAAACCAGGTCACAAAAATTTGCAACATCATTTATAGGCTAGATGTAAATGCACAACCTTTTCACCTTATGATTTATTTCTTCCAATTTGTCTAATCTTGGAAACTTTCTGATATTCTTCTGCAGAACTGGTAAATTCAGGGGAATCACATTAAATAGTACAGTTCACGTGACGGAAAGGGCAGCTGATTTTTGAAAACAACTCTACTTGGTAAAAATACAACACATTTAACTCCATTCCCTGCTCTCCAAACATATGTGCAGTGTGATAAGCATTATCTTCTAGACAGTAAAACTTCTGAAAATGATACTTGCAGGAGATTCACACAGACTTGTTGAGTCACACCAAAAGGAGACCATTGCATTTTTTGTGCCTTAACCCACATAGTCTGCTAACTCATGTCCACATGAAATTAAGGATACCAGGTATTATCTTTAAAATGCTAAATAGTATAGGAGCTCTGTTCCATAAGTGTTCGCTGTCTTCTAAACAAATTCATGATGCTCTGATTCATAGACAGTATTTTTTAATTGTTTTATAAAACATGACTGCAATCCAGCTGATTTGAAAATTATCACACCAGGTGTGAAGCCATTGAAATAACAGAGGCCAATACAATGTATTGCAACACTTGGCCAAGATCTAGCACCATAATACAGTGCCAAATTCTAACAGTCAAAAACATTTGCTTTGTTTGGTAAGTATGTATGAGATCCAAGCCATAAGAAAGTACATGCAAGCTAATTCTAACAAGAAGTGTACAAAAACCAGCAGATAACGAAGAGGCGGTTCAATTAGTCAATAGCTGATTTATTTTTGCCTTTACCAGAAAGTTTAACTTGAGCAGTCACTATGAACCCTGCATGTCCACAGGAATATTTCTTTTACTTCTCATTAGCTATCAGAGATAATTTTATAAGCACTGTAAATTAGAATGTCATCCAACAGTAAGATCCATTTCACATAAGGCTACATACATTGTAACATAATGTTCATCCTAGTTAATTAAACATTAAATACAAAAACCAGGTTTGCTTCATCATAACTGTTAATTCTTCTCTGACTGCGCTCTGAAAGAGTCATTCAATGATTTTCCCTGTGGCTGACTCCAGGTACTGTGATTACTGAGCTAGATATATGTCCTCCTATTAGCCCTTTCAATACTGTTGACAAAACATTGGGGGTTCTTACCTCTCAGTTTGAATTTATTAACATTCCAACACTTGTGAAGTATCAACAACAGCAGTTAGGGTGTTTGGAAAGAACTATTTTGATTTTTTTAAACCTGGTGCTAGAATGAATGAAGAATGAGGAGCAGAACTTCTTTGGACACTAACTATGAGAAAGAGCTTAGGGAGGTACATCCTTTGCATTCAGAGTAGAGAGCTACTTTTTTTTCTCTTCTTCCCCTGCTCCCTCCCCCCCCTTTCTTTTTTCCTTGTTTAACGTGACTCACACGCCATGCTCTAAGTTCTGTACTTAATTATAAAAACATGCTGTTTGCTTTCTCCATTTTCACTGCTGGTTTTGCATTGTCCAAACCATATAAAAGTATGCAGTGATGTCACCACATGTATCATGGACAAGAAAAGCAGATGAATACTCTATAAACACTTCTTGCTCTTAGAACATGTAGCCTAAACAAAGGGTTTCCTCCTCCTTTTAGAGAAACATGGGAAGAACTAGAAATGGGAAACAAAATGAGGAGGTTGAGCATCAGCACGCTTATATTTGACTTACATTTGACATTAAGAAATACAAGAAAGTCGTTACTAGTGAAAACCAAGGAACTCCAAAGTTAAACCATAAAATAATTCATTTTGCTGAAGGAGCTTTGACACTGAACAACTGATTTCTTAATAAACTTCCTGACACACTACATTTTCCTTGTGGCAATCTTTTTCAGAAAATAATTGAGTCTATTCAAAGAGCACCTCTTCTGGCTTTTTACTGCCTTCATCACTATGCCAGTTACAGTATCTAAAAATCATATCAGTAATTCAGAACTCTAGGACATGTCTAACACCTGGAGTTGTTTTAAATATCTAAATAAAACGCTAAACCTTCAGTAATTTTTAATAGAGCTGCTTGATGCTGCCTTTGGGGCCCAAACACAAATAAAAAACATTCTATCTACAAGTAGAATGGTAATGGCCTGTACAGAGAAAACTTTTTCAGAAAGTGTCTGTCCCTTCACCACCCATTACAGAATTAGTAATAAATTTATCTATGAAGAGTGATTTCACAATCCAGCTAGACAAAAAGATGTCCTAAATTCAGGTCTGCATTTCAAAGAGACACCAGATACAGTGGAGATGTATTCTCACACAATAGCTTCCCTATATAGCAGTACCTTGCAGGAAAAGCCACCCTCTTCACTGGAGTGCAGAAAGGAGGTAAAATAGTACAATTCTCAGGAAAGAGTGAATTGCCATGTGTGCTAAGATTACTTCTACATTGCAGGGTAACATCAGCTAATGATGGAGAAAATACTACTGAATTTCATAAAAAGCTTTCAACACATGAAATGAAAACCCAGGCATATCACATCTTGTATGATATCCTTAATTAAGTGAATTTCAGCTGATCATTACAGAACAAACCACCTACAATTCTGTGGCCTCCAGAGACATCACAAGTGCCTTTTTGGAGAGACAGCTGTCTGTAGATCACAAATTTGTCCCCAGGATCAATTATCTTCAGTTAAGGACAAAGTGAGTGCTTAGCACTTAGTATCACTGCAATCATATAAAGAGGATACTTTAGAAATAAAAAAGGAGATGAAAAAAGAACAAAGTAAATGCCCTCAGTGTCAAATAGAAGACAAGAGAAGCAAGAATGAAAGAAAGTCAGAAGACAAAGACAGCACTAAAGAAAAAAAAAGCTTAAACTAGAATGAAGACAGCACTTTGGAGAATAGTAAAGGGCAGACTTTGCCCAGCAGAACAAAATGAGAAGTTTTTATAAAACAGAGATTTTAACAAACTGCACCAAAAACTAGACATTGAGAGCTCTTAGTGTCATGAAATTGAATAAACATCCTTCATCCACTGTCAGGCAAGACAGGGGAAAAAGTACCCAGCTGAGATACAAAGGAAATGTAATAAAAATAAGAAACATTAGGAAGTCAAGATATGAGCCTAACATTGTATCTTATGATCTAGTAAAAGGAAATATTGACTGCATATAAAATGAGACCAAGACAAAACCAAAAAACATGAAAATACAGAAGAGAGAACACGTGCAAGTTCTCTCTGTAAAAAGTATGCCTCAGGAAAGGAAATCTAATGTGCAACAAATTAAGACAGAGATTTTATTCAACCTTTTAATGAGACAGCCGAAAGAGAAAAGGGGTTACTCAATAAAAGGTAGAAGTAGGTTAATTAAGCCAGACTACGTCTGATACATAAAAGTAAGTCCCTGCCCAGCTGAGCCTGAGGGCTCAGCAGTCCCGCAGCCCCGAGCAGGGACAGCTGTCACCGAGGGAGGGTCCAATCCCCAGCACTGATCCTTCACTCTGACAGAGGGGGGCAAGGAACGCAGGTGGGTACCAGAGGAAACGGAACGGCCAGCTGGGGGCAATAAAACTCCAGGAATCCTGGCTGATGCCAGAGAGCAAGAAAACAAACCTTGCTCCACTGAAATCGTTTGCCTATCTGTTCATCATTCCTTTCCTACTCTTGTGCCCAACTCCACAAATCCTTTGGGTTTGCCACTGTCTTCTCCTCCACAGGAAAAACACTTGGTGTCTGTACTATTTCTTCTCACCAGCACACACAGCATTTAAGGACTGCTATATTTAAACACTGATCTGAAATAAAGATATGTGTGAACTGAAACACAAGACTTATTCCTGAATAAATCCATGAGTGGACACTTAATTCAGAATACAAATGCTAATGTTTTTATCACTTTAATCTGTTTGGAAGAATACCTGCATGTGGAGTTTGGAAATACTCATTCAAATTCAATAGGTACTTCCCAACATTGCCAAGCATAGACTATAATATATGTTGTGCTCTGTACTACATGGATATGAGATGTACTTGTATAATGCCACATATTTCTTTCCCCTGGAAGGAAGAGAAAAGGAAGGCAAAAGAGGCCCTGGACAGAAAAGAGCCTTTGTCATTAGGTAAAAGGTTTTACTTTGTATTTCCTTAAACTACATACAGGAGTTCCACCATGCTGAAATCTGATAGATATGGTGTTATTCTGAATCATAGTATGTATTCAGCTTGCTCTAGGTTCAGCAATCTCACAGAAAACTAAACAAAATTTTCCAACAGTACATTCATTTATTTGAAGCAAATAGCACACAGACACTATCATCTCTTAGTTTATAGCTGTCAACTTTGACACTTCAGATTTCATTCTCAGATCAACCCAATGGCCCTACAGATGCAGTTTAGAATGAACATGAACAACCCTCCCTATTCAAGCAACACCTACTGCAAATACAATTTACACACCAATCTGCAAGCATCTTCTGTAACTATTTTTTTCCCCACGGGAAACTATTTATGAGCTTTTACTCCCAGATGCCTTCTTCTACAGCATTCCTGTTCCTACCTCTGAATTTCATCTTTCAGTGACATTTGGTGTATCTTTTATTCACTTCCAAACATTTTCTTTTTTAAGCTGAGGTATGTTTGTAGATTTATGCAATTTCTCATACAAGCATACTTCCTTAAGTTAACTTTTTCTGAAAGCAGAGTGATAAATTGTACTAGGGTTTTATTTTAAAGCATCACTAGAAGTAGAGAACATATATAAATGTAAAACACAATTCAAGGTATCCCTCAGACAAAGAGATGTACATAAGGCCTCCTGAACATCCAGAGGATGTTAGTACTTCAGATATGGGGAGCTGCACATGGACTTCTAATGTGCTTCCTTTTATTTCTTCTCACTCAATGTGCATATGGAGCCATAAGTCTCAGCCACCTCAGTCTCTCCTTATTCAGCCAGTGCTATTGATTATGCGGGCCACTGTGAGAGGGAGATTAGGATAAGGCTGACAGTTAGTTGGCTGCCGTTGAATCAGGAGAAAACTCAGATGATGCCAGTATACTTGAAGGAGGAAGTCAGCTTGTATACTGAAAAGGTTATCTTCCCTTTTTATGCAGCATGTATTCCTGCCATTTGTTATGCACATTACTAACACAGGAGCTGCACCAGATCCTCCAGCTGCTCTGGAACCAGCAGCTGAGCCCAGGAAAGCTTTCTGTGTGGGCAACTAGCCAAGGAATTGCAATCATTTATTTCAGATGTCATCCCTCCTATGATCACTCTTTTTCTTAAAATCAGGCTGTGGCAATACATTCCATGAGAAACGTATCGAGTCAATTCAGAAATTTAAGACAATGCAGAATATAATTTCTACACTAGCTTCAAGAGGAAAGTCAGATCTATCAATCCCACCTAATCTGAACAACGTTTATTTGAGAGTCTCATTTGGATCACTCAGCTCTTGAAAGTATTGAAGCTGCTTAAATTGTCCTTAATTTAAAAGAGTATGGCATTAGAGCATTTTCCATTAGAAAGTCTTCATTTGGGAACAAGTTCCACCATCTGCCTGAAACTGTCCGGAATCAATGACGTTCATTAAAACTTAATAAAAGAGCCATCTTTTTTACAGAGACTTGAAGCAAACCAAGTAATTCAGCAAACACACAGAAACAGGAAAAGAGTTTGTTGTTCCACTGGTAACTTAATATTGCTTTAGCTATTTTATGCAAGGATGCCCAAGGCACTTTGCTATTACCTATATAATGAAAAAGTAATAACAAATTTATAGAAGGTCCAATAATTGGATAGATGAATTCATTCATATCTTGCCTCAGGAGATACTGAACTTTTGCACCACTCAGGAAACTGACTGTAGCTGTCACCCAGGCAATAAAAAAATAATGCAGGGATCTGGGATTCAAAGACCTGAAATCTGTTTCTTTCTATGTCAAAAATGTACAGAAAGTGTCTTTACATGCCTACATAATATCCTATTTGCAGTCTGACTGCAGTAATTGAAGAGCAAATTTTCCAGTTCATGACTGTCTTCATATGCATATACATCATTACTCACACCACAAAAAAACAACAATATGAAAAAACAGAATTTACTAGTGCCTACAAAGAATGTTTGTGACCAGCAGCATGTTAGTATCAAAATGAATATACACCAGTTTGACATTAAAAGAGACGCATGACAGGAAGTAGTTGCTGTTATTTCTCACTTTATGCCATCATTGCTCCACCTTCACGTACACAAAATAAAACCAAAATAATAACTAGTGAGATTTTAAAATAACTGTTATTTTAAAATTAAGATTCTAAAATTCTTCTTGGAAAAATTAATGAAAACAATTTCACTTGGAAGCATTTAAGCAAATGAAAATAGCTAGGGGAAAAAAGCATTTCATAGTTTGAATTTTAGTCTGTCTGATAATTTATGTCTAGATACTGTTACAGAACTCAGAAGTGACCAATAGACCTACATATTCGCTACACATAAATTCAATATTCTTCTGTTTTCTGTATTCTTCTGTACTTTGCCAACTTTTTAAGTAAAAATCAATCAATTCATGTTACTTTTAAAGAGAAATTAGTTGCAGTACCAATCATTTCTCTCATAAATTTTATTTCCATTTAATTTAATAGAGCTACTTCAGACTTTAAGCTATCTAATAAAGCAGAAATGCGCTTACCATCTGATTGTATGCATCTTTGATATTTTTATTCCAGTCTTAAAAAGAAAACATTGATTCACTCTACTTTTCCCACATTCTTCAACCTTTAATTTCCAGAATCTCAAAACAGACATTTTAATCTCATCCTGCTTATTCTCTTCACAATTTTGCTTCTGTCCAGTCCATTCCACATAAACTATTACCTCTAATTTTATCAACTAAGGAGGACTTCACAATTACTATACTAATTGATTTGGTTAATGATTTTATCAGGACAGAGCATTTTCTTCATCCTTTTTTTTTTGGCACTAGCTCTATTGTTTCACCTTGACTAAAGCATTTTCTTTTCATTAAGGTAATTCTGCTCTGTTGGCATCCATCATATTTCTGTCAATGAACACTCAGGAGCTCTACTTATCTGCTTAAGTGCTTGCTGTGCTGACCTGGATGTCACAAGACAGTACTTCACAAAAATCAGGTTCTAAATAGGAAAATCACAGCAGTACAATATGCCTCACTGTTCAAATGTCCTAAGGTCTTTCAGGAATAAAATCCACCATCTCAAAAAAATATTTTAGATTCCAAAAGATAACCCAAAAGAAGATTATCAAAAGTTAAACAATGCTGATAACGTAAAGCACAAGAAGAAATCTTTTTTCAAGTGTACATTTCAGATCAAATTTTACTTTCTCTTCTGCATTAAAACCATCACTACTCTTTCAAACAACCAACTTTTTCCATCTACTGAAATATGCATTATTCCCACACTGAATGTATGTCTTGTTCAAAACTTTAACTTACCAACATGCTTTAATTTGCTAACTCCAGAGCCATTTTACAAACAAAATGTGTAATAACTGATTTTTATTCCAGGTTTGCTATTAATAAAAGTACCAAAACATGGGAATTGTTCATCTGTAAGGGCTAGGCAAAATAATGGTAACTGCTTTTGGTTTTTACTTTGTCAGTATCCTGTTTCCTTAAATAACAAGCCCTGTTTAACCTTCCTGTTTAGGAGTTTGGGAATCAGAAAGGTAAAACTGCGTTTCTAGTTAAGATTACAGTTCAACCATGACATTTTCCAAGATTTATTTATTATATTAAAAGATTTCAAAATGTGTTTTAGTAAATCAAACAAGCTGTGTCTGATCTGCAACTGAAAGAAAAGCTACATCACCACATCTCCTTGCAGTCTATAATTAGCAGAGGAGAAGAATGAATTTTAAATGCTTCACCAATTCAAAAGCTACATGGTTGAAAAGAAATGAATTGCTGCAGACCTAGGAGAGTCTGTTTCAATGTTGATTCCTCACCAAGACCTCACTGGGTGGATAAAACTTCAGAATCTCTTGTGATTAAAATGTTTAGATTATGTCTTAACTTACAAACATGCATTTTAAAGCATCCTGTCCTAAAAGATTTAATTGATCTGTCCCCTGTCCAAACAGTAGTCCCCACTTTCTTGCATACTTTGGCATAGGTTGGGGATGCTAAAACTGCACCTTTCATGCTCCTCTCCTCAATCAACACATAACCTATTATAAACATCTCAGAGTCCAGCCTGGCAGTTATCCCAAATGCTCCAATCAAAGAGATTTTGTTCAGGTTTATCGATTCAGTGTCAGGTTTATTTTTGCTGTTTATTTTTTTTTTGGCCATTTTTTGTCTTTAGTAGCTGTAGACCCCAGAATCAAATGGCCCACTAATCTAAGCTTTACAGCCAGCTATTTATGAAATTCCATACCTTATTAAAACTTGTATGCAAAACTTCGGCTACACTGAAACAGACAGCACGTACCACTTAATTTGTAACAGGACAGACCCTCCAGATATTTCCCAGCCAGGTGGGGTATAAAGAAGTTAAATAGAAAAGAACTTACGCAGACAGAACTGCAAAAAATGTGGAAATCTTGTGGGTTTATTCATCCCTTCATTTAAAAAAGCCAAGATATACAAAAGCTCCAGGGGTCTAAGCAGACTGTTGGCCTTAAAACAAGGCAGGAACAGAATTCGGAAGATCTAATTTTTGAGTGAAGATCTTCAATGCCTTTTATTTCTTCAAATATCCTATGTTCTAAGCATAAAGCAGATTTCATGCACATAGTGTTTGCAGTAGATATTCATCTGTGAAAATCTAGGCTACAACAGATAGCATCGAGGTCAAGACAGGGAGAACAACACATACAAGGTGGGGTTTTTTTCATGAAAAAAGTTCCTTAGAGCAAACTCTCCTGGTAGCTTTTACTCCACTTTACAAGGCAGATAACAGTAACTATGTATCACAGGGTAACTTTAATGAGAAATTATCCCTAAAAAACTATAGGTTGTGGTTCCTAGCTCCTGAATAAAGTTGATGAAACTAAGTAGAAAATTCTCCACAAGATTATTAAACACATTATTAAAACATAAAGAAAGCTGGGAAACTTTCTGAAAAGTATAAGCTTATTTTGCAGTTGCCAGCTACATATTATGTCAAATAATTACCAAAAATAATAAACAGCACCGCTTGCTTTGGAGGCAGTAGGACAAGGTCTTTATACCTGAAATCATAAACTCAGGCCCTGAAGTCTTGTACAGACATAGGCAAATACTTCATTTTATCTCCTGAAATTTTTCCACTGCCTACAAACACACGATACAAACTACTATCTGACCACCCAGGAAGTCTTTCAGGCACAGGCTGAGGCCCCTGAGTTACCACTTTCTGCAGCAAACAATCAGGGTGCCCCATTAACTTTTATCACCAGGTGGGTGTTTTCTAGCACTCACTGCCTGATTTGACAATTTTCGTCTGTCCTCATGGTCATGTTATACAGATATCATTTAGGCAAACAAGGGTATGGGTTGCCTCATGGACTCTAATAGAGATATGGTAGTAAAGCCACAATATCAAATGGTATCAGAGTTATTAGGTAACACCATTGTCCCACTACACAAAATATCAGTTTACTGCCCTCCTATATATGCCTTGTATGTACCTGGATTTTGGCCCTCTTTCTAAAAGTTAGACAGAAATATTATATGTCCTTCCTTCCAAAAAGCTGCTACTTTTTAATGATTCCTGGGTGAAGGAAGAAATTACTTAAGTTGGCCTCAGGTATTCCATTTACTGGGCAGCTAGTGAAGCAGAAAAAGATCCCAGATCCAGTTCCTGATGCAATCCCCATCCTGAGGGGGAATCCTCTGGAGTGCCTTCGTTCCATCATGAGGTCAAAATGCTGGTAATACATGGACTAATGAGAAATTCATAGTCTCCTGACATGCAACTCTGTCCAAATGGTTCGTTAAAGTCATTATATTATTTTTTTAAAATTATTTAATGTGAAAGATTCAAATGGTTTCAGCTACTGCTATCCTCCAGTCACGAATAAGTGATGCCAGTTTTGATTTCTAGGTATCCTGAGCTCAAAATTTAGGCAGTTCATGAGGGCAGTAAGGTTAGAAGGTGTCAGGTTTTAGGGAGATTTGCTCACAGAAGTGGCAAACTCAAATGAGAGTATTCAGACAAGGTAACAAATTAAAATGCTTTTCACCAGACTCTCTTGGAATACTCCCAGTGCAAAAAGCTAAGCACGTACTTCAGCCTTTTCAGTATCACAGCTGCATCTTAACATAAAACAGAAAGCAATGTCAAAAGAGGAGAATTAAAAAGAAACTTCAAACTACAACTAGCAGTTGTGCTTGGGTTTGTATTTAATATATGCCTCATAGCAGTTGTGAATAATCACGAGTAATTAATGAATAGTAATGACATTTCTTTCCAAATTACTTGCTAATTAATTGAATTTACAGTGGACATTAATACTTGAACATTGGGTAATCTTCCACTGACTGAGGCAATGTAGTAGTATCTTCATCATTTTGGATTAGAGAACCATGATTTTTTAATAACATCCACTGTGTTAAGAGTTCTTGAATAAAACATTTCTGAATAATGCTTTTAAAGCAAAACACATGTAAATATTTAATAACTACTTAAATACAACCAGTAACTAATATTAATGAAAATAATTTTAAAGACCAAATATGTTAAAGTCCCATAGAAGACAGAGATGCCAAATATTTTTAGTTTTGGGGGAGTTAACTATAGAAGACAGGTTTTCAAGTAAGCAATAAAAAAGAAAAAGAATTTGGAGGTTGAGGAAATACTTAATACCTACCAGCATGAAACAAATCCAGAAATGTCTAAAACTCTTTTCAATAGTCTGCAAATCCCCTTCACTTCATCCTCCCACATTCACAATGCAACAAAATACTATTTGTCCATAAGCAGTATTTAACTCATGACTAATTTACAGATTAAAGAATTAACAAACCCACTTTGTATCCAATCTCAAGAACACTATTTTTAGAAAATCTCCTGCTAACTGCGGTTTTTATTATTATACAAATCTCCGGTAATTAAAGCTTTCAGAGAAAGAGGCTCCTGCTTATTTTAGGGAGCCACTACAAAAAAGCAGTTCTCCCTTCACCCTTTATGAAGGAAGTTCTAGGAGAAAGCCTCCACCAATGAGTGCTAAGTACTAAACCAGGTACTTTCTTCTGCTCTCTTAAACTTCAATGTGCCAAAACCATAATGTAAAGCTTGAACTGTACATTAATAGTACACCAGTGACAAATGTTTGAATTTATTATACGCAGTTTGGGGTAGTTGGTTTTTCTTCACCTTATACAAATCTGCGTTATTCTCATTCATTATAAAGGGAACACTGACCCCTATCAATTTTTCACTTATTGTGATATCAGCATTGCCATACTCCGTATAAATACTTCCTAGATTACAGATGTTTTAAAGGCTTTCTCCAGCAAAAAAGAAATAAACTGTCCAATGGGGTAGCAGATCATAAAATTCCCATCTGGACTGTATACCGTTTTCTAAACGATGAAATAAAAACAGAAGCTGGAAATTACATGATGCAGTATCACAGCATTTATAGTACCTAGTGGAAACTATCCAATCAATATCTTGACAGTTGCCATGCTCAAGCTGTTCAGGGAACAAAATGTCACGACTAGAGAGCATTAAAAGGTATTTCTTTAGTAATCATCAAATGCATGACAGTCTTCTCTCAAGTCTTGCTTATTAGAGCTTACACTGTTCAATGACATCAACTCAAATTGGACTGAGACAATGCATAGGAATGGACTGTAAATCAGAGAGAACAGTAACATACCACCTTGCAGTGGTATGGAAAACTTTAAGCCTCAGTTTAAATCCCTGCCACACTGCATGCAAAAGTAGCAAGACATATGTCCAACTCTGGGATCCCCTGTTACTGCTACAAATAAATAAATCCTCAAAACTTAAAAATCAAATAAAAATAAATATAGCTTTGCAAAAAAATTTAAATGCTGAGAGCTGACAGAAATACACTTTTTAAAGCCTTTGGATTCAATCAGATTTACAGCTACAGCTACTCTATGCATTTTTAACAGAAGTGAACAGGAAGTCACCCACCCTTCTGTCATCTACCTACTATAGCTATCTTCTTCTAAAGTAAAAAGTCAACCTAACAATCCAGAAAGGAAATAAAACTTTCCCAGAGTATATTTATGTTTCAGGAAGAGTAGAAGGAGTTGCACATTAACAGAAATACTCAAGTATCATAGACTCAAGTATCATAGAATCATAGAATAGTTAGGGTTGGAAAGGACCTTAAGATCATCTAGTTCCAACCCCCAATATGTTTTAATCCAGCAAGGTCAATGTACTATAATAGCAAAGACACTGATAGAAAAATGAATGCAGATTGGCTGTGTGAATCAACCCCAGACTCCCAAAGGCTTATGCATCATTCCACTTAGCTCAATTCCAGCACCTGCTGCAAAACACTTACAGCTCTGCAAGGAAAGGAGGCTTTATCCTGCCTTCCACTGCCTGTCTGCAATCCTCACAAAGCACCACAAGTTCTGTCCTAAACACAAAAAAAAGGCATGCCATGACACAAGGATTTTAAGTGACATCTTTGCCAGAACAGGTAAGCAACTGATAAAATTAAAGCCCTGCCTTGTAGTTGCAGCAGGCAGTGCCACATGTTCTCAGAGGCTAGATGAGTACTTGCTTGTTCAGGTAGGACAGCTATTAGTTAAGCAGTATTCCTCCATAATCACAGCTATAAGGGAAAGACAAAGCTCAGGATTATTCTTTGGTCTATTTTTGTTGTAGCCACAACAGAAACATCTTTGTGCATATATACGCTTAATCACTTAGTACTTAAGAGAGATTGCCAGTGTTAGGGAGTTTCCATTAGGCTGCAGGGTTCAGAAAACTGTAAAGCTGAAACCATGCAAGTACACATAGCTACAAGAAGTAATGTGTTTACATTACACGGCTATACTGTGCTCTGGACAGTTCTCTTTGTTCTGTAACTAAAACTGTAGTTATGTTGTATAGTTTCCTGTACTATTGTTGTATAGTCATTTAAAATGGAATGTAATCCTGGCTGTATCACCAGTTCGTGAATTTTGAGCAAATTATTCTACCTCTCTGCAACGTGTTTTCCCTATCCATACTATTTTCAGGAATAATAAAGTATTTTGAGGACTTCAGATACAAAGCATTACATCAAAGTGAGCTATTATTCAGTATTATCACTATCATCTGGTCAACTGTGAAAATTTCAAAAGCAACCAAAACATTTGGAAGATGTATTTCATGAAGTTTATCATAAAAGCCTAGAGTGAAAAATGTTTCAAGTAAAAATGTATAATATGCACAACACCAGTTGTATTCATAATTTTAATTGATCTAAGACAATTTTCTGTGTGACATTCAGAACCAAAGAATTTCACTTGAGTTTTAATTTTGACATCCCTATTAAAATCTGAAGCATTTGACTATTACCATTGATATGCCTTTTACAATATGTTTCTCTTTTAATGAATGTATATATATCAAACAGACAAAATCAGAAACATGACAAAGAATGTTGGCAAGCCAAATAAAACATGTGTTGGTCCTGAATATAATTGTAACATTTTGAACTAATGAAGAACAAGTATGAATTGAAAAATTCTTTGACAGTGAGCAATATTCCAACTGTATACTGAAAAGTGGCATTATGCATCCAGACGCAATGAGGAGCCTGGCCTTACAACTCTTCCCTCATTCTTTAACCCCCAAACAAATATATACTAACACAGAAACAGGTCCAACACAAAACTTTAAACCACTCTACTGACAATGATATGCTTCTTTTGGCTAGTTGTAAACCTTGTACCCTTTTGCTGTCTATGACCATAAACCAAAATCTGCTTCCAGAATTAAAAACATTCTTTTAAGGTAGGAAAAAAACAAAGGTATTAGAGAAATGAATCAATGCTTTTTGCTACTGTGGAGAGAACTACAAAAGATTTTTATTTACTAAATAAAAAATATTTTAGTATATTCAAATTTATGTACTTAGTAAAATTACAAGAGTAAAATATTCTCTTCAGTCTTGTAAATTACAGAATACTATAGTCTTACAGCTTGATCTACCAGAACAGTATTCCAGTTAAATGCTTGTGTAATTCAGGTGATTTCTAACCAGTTCCTACTCAGAAAGAATAGACAAGAAATTTTGACAAGCTATGGTTTGTCACCTCCCTTGAACATCCATATATTCACTACAGTCTGTTCATTTTAAGTAGGATTTCTAGATTAAAAATAAATGAATAAAAATTACTGTCTTTATTAATACAACTCTGCATCTGCACTGGTATAGAAAGATAGAAAGATATGTCTCAATTTTCCTTGCTGTTTCTCCTCAGTAAATACTTTCTGACAACTATCTTATCTTTTCCTCTCATTTTGATTCTGAATAACAGGAATTTCCTATAACTAGCACTATCTTCTTCTTGTTTTGGCTTGTTTTTTGGTTGTTTTTTTTTTCAGTGCTTCCAATTAGAATATGGATTATATTTTTAAAATATGAGTTTCCTATGGCTAGTTTAACTTCTGTTTGCATACATTCAATATCGAGAAGTAGGGTGGGGAACATTATCACACTCAACATCAGATTCTTCTAAGCAGAATTCTCAACATTTTACTAGAAGTGTAAGGGGTTCTTAAGCTTTTTACCAGAAAACATAGCAACAAAGTGAGTAGAAAGATACATTGTGATGCATTCTATTCTTTCTGCAAGACAGCCATTCCTTTCAATATCTTCAAAGCCAAGCTGAGTTGTGACTCATCCTTAAATTTACTGAAATCCCCCAGAACCCCTGTGTATCAAAATTTAAGTGCTCCCTTCATGACTTTGTAATATAAGAATCTATTGAAAATAATTTAGACATTCCCTTTGGTGCTCCATTTGTTGAGTTTCTGGTACTTTATTGTTTATTTAGCTTATACCTACCCCAGTCTCCAGGAAAGCTAGAATGAACAGATTGATAAATTCTCATTTTCAGTAGATGGGAGATTAAAGTCATAGTAATATATTATGGATATAACTGTTTCTATAAAAATTAAGCAACGAAACATGACAATTATAGAATTCTGAATCATTGCTGTAGTACAGCACTGTGTGCAAAACTATGCTATTAAATCTATAGCTTTTGATAAATGTTTGCTAACTTTACCAATGAAGAAATATGATTTGTCAACAAGGGAAATGTTCTTCCCCTATTCGCTTAAACTCAATTTTGTTCCTACTAAGAAAAATACTATTCCCTTCTTGTCCTCCAATAGTAGATCTGGTATCTTTTAAAACGTGCCACTTGAACAAACTTTGAATAGTGCTTTCAAATTCAAAATTAATTGGCCCAATTTGTTCTTTGGAATGTATGAAAAATGAGTGAAGACTGTGCTATTTCTATTCTCAAAATCAAGAGTAAACACAAACACACATGCACACAAACTATTTTAGGAGGTACTCAAGACAACAGGTCACAGGCATCATTTGTGCTGCAAAGCTAGCCATTTTAATTCTCTAACAGGTGACTCACTCAACAGTGAAAGCTGGTAATGACAAATGTTCACCATGACCTTCTACAAAACTTATTTTGCTAATGAACTGAAAATTCGTAGTAAATTTTACATGTAAGTCACAAAAATATCATCAGAAAAACTTCCCCGTCAACAAAATACATCTAATCATTTCAGGTCAGCAAGCCTGGGCATTTTTTAAAAGTTTTCTGTTCTCCTTGGGTTTTGCAAATCTCAAGTTAAATTAATAGCACAAGATGTTACACAGGTGTTCAGATGCTGCTGACATATCTGAGTGCTTAGGCATGGCTGTGCAAAGGTAGGATTAATCCTTGTTTCCAAAATAAGTCTCTAGCCTCAAATTAGAATAGTACAAAGGAATAACATAGACCAGGTATGTTCATATGTGTGTGCATATATGTACGTGTGTGCATGCATGGAACCAAATACTTTGCATTGATAGTTGCCACATAAGATTGTACTATCTGTATCTTCCCCACAACAACTAAGGCCAGTTTTCTTTGCTACTGCCAAAAAGAGGAATAGACCTGTAAGAAAATATCTTTCAATTCTATGACACATAGAGACTCCAGCTAAATGTGAGACAACGATAAGTACGCAAGCGGATTTTCCTGGAAACCTATAAATCTGTGCTGCTCCACTGAATAAGTCCTTTACATTTTATAAATCCTTTACCTGCTCAGAGTTTGTTTTGTTTGGTTTGTTGGGGTTTTTTTTCAATAGCAACTACTTATTAACAAATAATGCCATTTTCTTTAAACAATTATCTGTTTTACAATTACCTGTTTTACAGGTGGAAAAATTGATGCAGATGGCTTGCTTTTCTATCAGGACTAAACAAAGTCTGGCTATAACAGAATGGAGAATAGACAGAAGGGAGCTATTTTAAGCTGCTGGCACCGGTATTACTGTTGCAAAACCTCATGCTTGTTTAGAAGCATATGAAAAGAAGCTGCACTCTGTCACATTGCTCTCACCAAACTCTTGAAACTTTACATGGTCTCCTGGTTTTTATGCTCATACTTTGCTTCACTTGGAAAGTGACAAAAAAGTTACTTTCAAACACCACTTTTGCAATCCTGGACTCAGTGCACTGGCAGAGCCCAACCCACGAGGATACAGCACACTGATTTTCAGAGACACACATACAAGCCTGCTTAAAAATAAAAGCCCCCTTTCTGAATGAATCTTCCTCTAGGTTCTTGCTTTTTCTCTTGTTAATGCTGCACAGATGTGACAGCTTGAGTGGAATTCCTTCCTGCATCTCTCATCATCAACAAACTGATGACTGTGTCCAATCCTTCTTCTCTCATAGTCATGATGATTCTTATTCTTTTTTTTTTATTCTGCCCTCCTCTTTTCCAAATTCAACACTTCTCTTTCAATTTTTGTGTAGCCACTCCAGTCAATTTCTAGCATGTCTAATGGCATGCATGTATTTACTATTAATTTTAATACCTAGCTTCCTACACAGGAGATTGGGATAAACCCCAAGCCAGACAACAAGTCAAAGAAACTTCAAATATTCAAACACATGTATATGATTAAAACAGCATGTGATGAGGTACAGGATTTTTCTCCATACTGTGATGCTTTTGCAAAAGGAATAAAAATACACTGCTGTCAATTACTAAATTATGTTCAAAAAAATTCTAAATTATGCAGAAATTCTAAAGTTGCAGAAGCTCAAAACATTTGCAGTTAAAAATACATCAGTGCCTTAACCCTATGGCATGAAAAGATCTTTTTTCATTTGGCTTACAAGAGAAAGATGCAAGAGCATTGAGATTTCCCATCTTAAGAACTACTTTTTAAGTATCCTAAATGACAGATGTACATATAGGTGTATTTTATAGGAGACAACTGTTATTCTCAAAACCAACATCCACCATGTAAAACTCCTGGAAGCTTCAGAAAATGCCACTAAATACACACTAAAGAACTAACTAGTCACTGTACAGAACTGTGAACATGTTAAACATTCAAAATTCCTAAAGACTGTATTCACTGCACCAGCATAACTGTTCTGCATAATACTGCTAGGAAAGACTGTCTGTGGGCTGACCAGCCCAAGCAGGTTAGCCCGTAGTTCATATAGGTCAGTGAGGAATACCTCTAGCATTATCATTCTTTTCTGATGAACCAGAGATTAGCTTAATTATGAAAAAGGGATAGGGATAAGTGAAGAATGGGTCATAGCCTTATTTAGTTTACTTAAGGTTTCTGATACATAAATGCACACAGAGATGCATGAACCATGCTAAAAATCTGATCCAAACTTAAAGCAGTAAGACACAGCTGTTGACATCTCCATTATATTCCAGTGCTATCACATAACATTCTTTTACAGCTTGGAGTGAAGCTTTGTGTACTCAACAAAATTACACATAAATTCTATTTTTCACTTTCCTTCAAGATTCCTTCTTGCACATTGGCAACACCCTTTACAGTGAAGCCTACGCTCTTTATTCAAGAGCAAAGTTCTTGCCAAGAAGTACAGAAATCAGTTCAAAATGTAAGATAAGACTACACACGGAGAACCAACCTGCCACCTGATTTTCTAGACTTTGAGATACGTACTGCATAGCAGTGCTCTTGCAGAAATGTACTCAAAAGCCATATTGAAGATTTTCACACTGCACCGTGGCACTTTAGCATGCTGACATCTATAAGCTTGTTACCACTTCTGTATGCATCTTCAGTTCCAAAACTTGAGGAAAATGGAAAGAGTTCAAGGACTTCCCTATTTA
Organism: Coracopsis vasa; assembly: GCA_026283785.1. NCBI lineage: Eukaryota > Metazoa > Chordata > Aves > Psittaciformes > Psittacidae > Coracopsis > Coracopsis vasa. The sequence continues at coordinate 28,340 of JANHGB010057155.1, forward strand.
GGCAATTCTTCATAAGCCTTACAAATGGAAAATAAAAGATAATGTTCTTATGTGAAGAGATCTAATATAAATATGATGTTGTATTCATGTGTAATATTTCACAGCCAGTGTACTGTATTTGAAACCCCTGGCCCTGGTTCCTACTCTATTTTGTTTTGTGACTGTGGCTAGTCCCAGTGTTGAATTAAATGTCTGTTCCTCACAAAGGATGTAATCCAAAAGGAATCAGAGCCAAATCACTGATTTATAACAAAAACTGACTAAAAATGAAAGACTTTTTGTTCATAAAACTTTCCCCAAACTTCTGTCTTACTTATAAGGGTATCACTTAAACATGGAAGTATCAACAGAATGCTTTTAAAGGCTTGCTCTCTACAAAGTTAAATGATTTTTCGAATGCTTACCTGAGCTAAAAAGGGAAGGAGATAGCAAGTCTTTCCCCTTTGTTTAACATGAAGTAATCAAAAAATGTTTCCAATGTATTTTGATATGGAAGAAGAAATGACAGAACTTGCACATCTATTACAGATACTTTTACATTCATAAGAGGACCTGCCTTGGCTCCATCTCTGAGTATTTGCGCTTCCATCCCAGGGGAAAAATTACACTTTTAAAGGCTACAAAACAGAAAGGCTAATGAAGTTCATACACTAGCATGATCGTTTTATGTACATACAGCCTTATTTATTGCTCAATTAATTTTTCACTTGAACATGCATCACTCATGATGATCACAAAGGTCTATAAATGAAAAGCAAACTAAATTTATCTAAAAAAAAGAAGTTTGGAAGAAAAGCATCACCTCTGAAAAAAACATGCACGAGAACAGGTATGCCAAAGTACACTTTAAAGTATGCACATATAAGTAATTGTACTCCTAGGAAAGTTAAGCCAATGTTTTAATTAAATAATGGTAAAATGCAACCATAGTTATCTCCTCCAACTAATTAATGAAAAAGAAAAAAGCTTTGAGTGTTACCCAATAGAAAATCAAACATGAACATTAACATCTTAATGTGTATGCAAAGTAATTTATTAATAGATTAAATTTTTTAAAAGCTGTTCTAATTAGATGCAGCAATAAGCTCTCTGATATGCAAGCAGTGCATCTGCCTTAAGAGTATTAACCTCTTCTATTAATGTTATTTTAATATATGCTTTGAACTAGAGATTATTAGCATTGATTCTGCAGAAAGCTTTCTTTCAGAAATATGTTTCTGGCTTCCTATTTTTGTATAATGGTAATCGCTAAAGAAGCTTTTCTAGATGAATACTACAGTATAAGACATGCATCATCTTCATTTTTATTCCAGGTAGCTTTGTAGAATTGCTCAACTGGTCAGGTAAGTTATCCAAGAAACCTTTCACCACCTACCCAAGATCATATTCAAATGACAGCTCAGAGAATATGTAGCAATATGTGGACATAAAGGTCTTGGATGCTTTCAGAAATTTGGTAAAGTAGGGCTGTAGGATCAAAACCTAAAATAGCAGGCCATGAAGAGTATCACATCTGCTATGACTAGAAAGCATAATACCTTAAACCACCTACAATGGGTGGACCTGATGATGTAAGCTTGTCTTGATCACAGGTGAAGATGACTTTTATACCTTTGTGATAGCATGTAAAAATAGTTTTCAGTACTAAGAAGTACTCTGACCAAAGATCATATCATGTGGCTTTCCCAAGCTGGAAGTCAGCTTCCATCTGCTGCCCACATCCAGTAAATTCTTCACATCACTTCGGCTGCCAGTCACAGCCCCTTTTTAAGAAAACTAAAAGCACACTGCAATTCAATTGAATTCTACCCCCATCCACACAATTCCATCATCAGTACTGCAATGAAGGGATAAGAGAAAGGACACTCATTGTCTCTGCAATAGGGGCTCAATCTTTCACTGCAAAAGATATTCTGCTTTTTTGCCCTATTTTTGGAGTGGTTTCTGTCTCCAGAATGGCACAATGGAAGCAGAAGACTCCTACCTGTAATATCTTATGCAGTTGTTGATAAATTATATTACCAAGGGATTTATTTAATCTTTCATTAATTTACAGATGCTTCCAGCATTTTTTAAAGATTTGTCTTGGGATAAAAGGATTTTAAATAGTCATAAAACATGTCTCCAACTTGTCAATATATATAAAGGAAATCCAGAAAAAACACGTATTAAAAAGATAAACCTAACACAATCTAAAACACACTTCAGAGAAATGTACAGTAGTAGCACCATATACTAATACCTAATGATTCAGACAGTACTGAGACAGTATTTCCAAAGCTCAAAATTCAATTTACAAATTTAAGGGAATTTTTGTGCATTAAATGGATGCCAAATTTACACACATCTCAAGGATTCTGAATGCTTCCATCAAAGAGCATATATTAGCAAGCAGTGAAAGACACTCAGTATTTGTTCTATCCTAGAACTAGAGGCAAACAAGTTTAGCTTTTTTTTGCAAGCAAATACAAGTTACTTAACTGTAAGCATAGCAAACAATGTAGCTATCATGAGAATTAAACAGGGAAAAAAAGAAATATTTTTAGGTTGCCAATATTTCAAATGAATCATCATTTGATCTTACTTTACTGCAATTACTGCTTTGCCTATTAGTAATTTTCCTACCAGCTGGAAAGTATAATTGATTGAACACATCTAAAAAACCCCAGTAGCTTAAGTATACCATAATATAAAAGATATCACAAATATGTATTAAAAAGAGCTCTTGTCAACACGCAGCTTTGAACAAGGAAGTTTCTCCATGATCTAGCATGATTAACCCAATGCCCTCAAACCACATTTAGAACTTGTGTTATACCAATGCATGTTTTAATTGCACTTTTTGACAGGGTATTTGTTGCTAAGTGAATACTGACATCCTGATCTCCTGAAGATGAATGGAATGGTTTTTCCTGCCAGCAAGCACTTGAAACACAAATACAAAAATACCCTTCTGTAGTCAAAGTCTTTGCATGCATTTCCAAACATTCTTACAGTAAGAGTTTTGTTAGGCATCCACTTTCTAATTTGGAATAAATTTCTCTAATAAAGACACACTTAAACCAGTGCATATTTGAAACAACTAAAATATTAGGACTAACATTTCATAACAGAGATTAGTGAAGTATAAACCTCTTTCAGAAGGTCATACTGTATAAATCCTACTCATTTAAATGGGAATGTTATCTTTGAATCGAGAAACAATTTGGCTTGTGAAATGAGTATACACTTCAGTTAGCATGTAAATTTTGCATAGTATTTACTACTAATGCTCAACGTATGTTTTGAGGCACATTACCATACAGATACAGCCCAGAAAAAATCAGGTTTGAGTGCCTCATTATTCTAATTTCCAAAAGGATCATACTTGCGCACAGACAGCTGGTTTTGAACTTCCCTTGGTATGCCTAGGGATATACCCTCATGTATCTCTTCTAAGGAATAAAGATGACTCCTAGGCAGCAGCGGACAAGCTTGCTTGTCTGCCAGGAGGAACTTTTAAGTCACTGTATCTGGGAATAAAATAGTATCTATCTTCCCTGAGAAGCTGGCTACCTTCAACCCAGACTAAATTTACATCCTAAACCAGAAGGTTCTGCATCTCAGTCTAGGAAGAAGGCAAGGGCCCTGGAACCCAAATATGCTAAAATCATGATCAATTATACATGTTGTTAATAAGATGAAAATCAGGAATGAAAAGCAGATAAGGAAGTCATCCAAAAGACAATCCTTAGACAAAAACCACTCAGAAGGTAGAAACTGTGAACTCTACTGGGTTAGTACTAAAGGATCATGCTTTCATTTTAATTTTTAAAATATACATTTTATGACTCTGCAAGCTCAGTACTACTTTTAAAGAGCTTATCAAGTTAAGTTAGTTTTTACGGGGTATGGGTAAAACAGGAGTTAATCAAGATATACGAAGTGCAAGTACACAATCCGTGGTTGAAACACTTATGAATGGAACGTAAATGGGAGACAAATGAAGCTTTAATGCTTTAGAGCATTCTATAGTTTCCTGTTTCTGCTCTACTCGATTTAGAACAGAGAAATGTGGCTATTCACATGCTAAGGGCACTAACTGATAGACAACTGCTAACTGAGAAGGATGCCTTAATCACTCCTACCAGTACTGCTTCTTCACTTTCGATAAATGGTGAGAACATTTCTTAGAAAGCAAACATACTGTTCTCCCACTTTGCAGGCACATTTCATGTCACTGAAGTATGACCAGGCTCACAATTCCTCAAGTTATCTCTCTTTTTTTGCTTGCTGTAAACTAATTAACTAGTATAAAATTGGTATAAAACCAAAACTGCTCTAGCAGGGAAGATTTAGCAAACAGTATACTTGTGTGGTGTCTAGTCTGTAACCATATCAGGATTAAATCGGAGACTTTCAGTTTAAAACACCCAGGATAAAAACTGGTCATAAGAATAGTAAATTATCTCAATTGACTTCCTCTCCCACACATCACTGCCATATATTCCTGCAAACAGTTCCAGCTTTGACTAATTTCACTTTACCATTTCTTCATAACTTCATTAGGTAATTCCTGAACAGGACTTTTAATGTAGCTGAAAATATATCTCAGCATATCAAAAAAGAAAAAAAAAATAAATCTATTTTTACTTTCAAGTCTTACAGTATAAAAACCTCATTGCAACAGCTGCACATAGCGCTTTTTTAAGTCCACATGGACATTAACATTATGAGCAGACAATTTTTCTTTTCAAAAACATAGACAGCAATGCACATCAACACACTCAAGCTAAAGGGCATCCGTTATACCTTAAATGTGTAAGTAAACTTAGAGTACCTCTTCAGCTGCTTTCTTCAAACTTTTATACCATGTTTTATTTTAGAAACGTGCTCCTTCTTAAAGCACAAGTGTAATAATTAATCCAAATTTATGAATGGGCAAATTTGGGTCTGCAAATAAATGTGACATAAGTGAGAACAAGAGCAAGGCGGAATCAGTATCACTTCCATTAAAAGAATCTGCATCCAGCTAATAGCACCATACAATGACATGGCTTTAATTCTCGTTTCAATGTTTCCAAGTTGTGTATTTCCTCACAAATGTACTTTGTTCAAGAAACTAAAAATAATACAAGCAATCAACACAGAAAGAAGCAAACATGAAAAATACATTGTAATGAATCAAGTTACTTATACTGAAAACATTTTGGCTTATTATTACAGAGCCTAAATCATGCAGCTCCACACTCCTTTTATTTTGCTGCCATTCTTTTTCTAAATTAATATCCTTCCTCCTTTAAGTATTACTTTAAACCAAAAATTCTCAAAAAGTCTCTCCTAAACATTTTTTTTTTTTTTTTTTTAATGTGGAGTGGAATATATATATTTACCTCTGCATTAGAAAAGGGCTTTCCTATATATCAACAAAAAATTTCCAGTCAGCATTATGTCTTTTAACCTTCCTGGTTAATATTGCTATTTCTGGTAGAACATGTGATAGCAGTTCTACATGTATGGTAGGTTTTGCTATTGAACAAAAAAAATTTCACAATGACCAAGGCTTCCCCTACCCTTTTCTCCTTTGTTTCAGTAGCATCTACCCTAGAAATTCTGACCTGAATCCACTAGTTCAGCTTAGTTTCTCAACATGGACTAAGCCAGTCCTACAACCTGGCTGCTACCTTCTGTCCACCTTATACTACCTCTGTCTTTCTTCTGACACCCCTCAGTGAGACACATTCAGCTCTCTACAGTACTTGCTTCTTTTTGCTGGGTTATCAGCCTGCTCACTCATCTGAACTTGCTCTCTGAGCTGCCGGAGCCAGCTCAGGACCACGCACTCGAAGTTGGAGTGGGAGAAAAGGAAAGGAAGGGATATCTCTTCAGCAGCAGCAGAAATATCTGCAGTAGGATGCACAGGCAGCTGTCACCTCCTGTTTGCCATATCACTCCTCCCCACTGATGGTGTCACTGTCTGCCCAGGTCCAGAGGCACTTGCGGCTGGTCACAGCTTTCCCTGCACTGCTAGGACAGGACAGAATATGCAAACAAGACAGGGTTGGGAACAGAGATCCAGCCCACTTCTCTCCACTGGTCCTGGCCCTCTCTGCTCCTTCCTGACACCAAACTCCTAGGGTGAAGAACCTGGGGCTTTAACAGGTGATCATACGGCTGCAGTGCCACCAATCTACTCTGGCCAATAGCACACAGCTCCTGAGGTCACAACTCCCCCCACTTGCCGACAGGCTTCTTTATCATTCCCCAGCACTACCTTGCTCCTTCCATGATCTCTCAAGCCCTACACATCATCGGCACTTTTAAACTGACTCGGTTGTCTCATGAAACCTCAGCCAAAAGGACATCACATTAAGCTTTACACAACTTTAAACCATGATGCTATGGCTCTTATGTTCTTGCCAACAACCACTTGATTTCATTCACTTTCTCTGGCTTAATCTACCACTTGATCAGTCCGAGTACAATTTTTACTTTTTTTAAGGTAGGTTTTTTTACTGTAGTAGGCACATAAAACACTGGTGACAGTAAAATGGAGATGACACTATCATACTTTGGTACCAAACACATCACAGTGTCAGGCGGTACCACATATTATAGTGGCACTATAGATTTGGACTGGTTTAAGTTGCTTAATGAAATGGTAGGTAAAGAGATCTTTATTACAGCTGAGATATAGGCATGTTAGCAAAACTTCTAAGCATGAAAAGTGCAGACTTAAAACTGCAAAATCTGCAGAGCTCAAATTTATTGTTGCTACATCACACCAAACAAAGCAAAACATGTTCACCTCTGATCCAAGACTGATGCTTCTAAGAGAAGGATCATCAGAGTTATACTATGCTGACCGTAAGATACAACATATGACAAGCATAAAAAGGAGAACTACTTTGATTTAAAATACTCTTTGGGACATTAACATTTACAAGCTATAATTAATAATATCCTCTTCTGCTAAAGTGCATAATTTGTCAAAATAAAAGAAATGCATTTCTCACTGAGAATTTGAGTCAACACACAGCAAATACTTAGATGAAAGCAGAAAAGATATTAAGCCAAAGGAATTGACACAACACTAATTTTACTTACTTTGATCCTTCAATTTTGTAACTGAAAGAACTAAGAAAAAAATAACCACATTTACATAGAAACTTCATAATGAGCTTATTTCACAGCTAACGAAATAAGCATCATCAATTCTAAACACAAAAACCATCATATTATAACTTAATACACAGATACACACAAATGTAAGAAAAAACAGAATCAAGTGATTCTGCACTATGAAAGGTAGCTCATATATCAGCAATCAAAATTGCAGCCATGACATAAAACCTTTAAAAGTACTTTTCCTTCCCTGCTTTTCACAGATGCTAGCACAAGGGCTTCTGAAGGTTTATAGTGACTCCCATCACAAGACAGACAAAATAAAACCCACAGATAAACATCTGTCAAGACAGCAGTTGAAAGGTATAATCTTTCAATTTGTTGGTGTTCAGGTATGGAAGGAAAAAAAAAAAGGATAAAACACAAAAAGCCTACAAGTAACCTAGGATTTGTACATTTGATTCTTGTTCTTAAAGAGCAAGAAGGTTGCCTGAAGCTTTTCATTGCTTGTATAAATTGGGAAAATGTGTATGCTGCTACTAAAGGAGAACTACGGAACTTAATTTTCCTTCTGTCTTGCAAAAAATTATTTTGCTTTGGGATAAATCTGAATACATTTGAATATAAATATGATTGTTGGAGGTCTTTGAAAAAAAAAAGAAAACAGATCTTTTTAGGCAAAACAGAAAGAGGAGGGGATTTTGATCATGAACTGAATCAGAAAGGAATTCCCAAATACAGACAGTAGCAAGGGAGAGAGGTAAAAACATGTAAGAAATTAGAAACCAATGTGCAGTTGTCCTAGGTAGAAACAAGATTCCAACAGAAAGCAGCATGAAGAATTTTAAGCACTGGGGATTTCAATGCAGGGGCAAAACGGGATGATAGGACAACCAGTGAACTTAGTGCAGGACAGGGATGATGAAGACAAGGAGAAATTCGCAGCCAAAGATGGAAAGAAGCAAGATCTCTAATGCTCTTACTGATGTAGCACATTCTTCAGTTTATAACACAAACTATATTTCTATAAAACTATATTTTTACTTATTTCACCATCTTGATCGGGAGTTTTACCACATGTAACGTAAGTATTACAGCACTAGCTGCGCATAACACTTCCATTAATCAGGTTAATTCACACCTACCTTTCCCTTCAACTAATGAAAATATTTTTTTCTTTTAAAGTTTCATTTTCTTCTGTAATGTAATTTATCTTTGAACTGTAAATATGCACCTACCTCCTCATTTTTAGATGTCACTTTTCTTAGATGCCATCCACCTGCACATCAATCTCATAGCAGAACGTCAATCTCATAGCAATGCTCTTCTTCCTTCTTATTTCTTAATATTCTTCATTCAACATTAACATCTCCTGGGTTACATTTTCAGTTCAACAGTTCAATTTTTCCCTTTCTTCATCCCCCCTGGATGCCCACTGGAATAGCATTTGCTCAAAAAGAACAGCTTGCAGTAGTATGTAAGTAATCTCCAGGGGCATTTTATTGCCAAATTTTACAGTTTTCTGTTTTAAACTATTTTGCTACAAGCTTTCTACACTGAGCAAGTAGCTACTACTCAGGGTCTTCTCAGTCTCTCTCTCATGTATCTCTTGGTACTTTGTCTCTCATCTTTCCACAGAGAATAATTTCTCAGAGTAACACGGCCTTTTGATGGCACTTAGTTTCCTTGGCCTGTTCGGCACTGCAGGGATGACCTATGATTTTGTTGCTGGGCTAGGCTCTTAATAAGTGCAAAGACTAAGCTGAGAGTTATCCACAGCAAAAGCACTCATAGAAATCATGAACTTTCTTGTTCCAGGAATATATACACTATTATATTTTGCTTCATTATTCAGTAAAATTCATGTGTGCACATTGTTGCCTTAACACCATTACAACTTCATTATTCTTGGTAAGGCATAAAAACTGTGACCAATTAACAAGAAAATTAATATTAACAGGCAGATGAGTGATAATGTAGTTTTAAAAGAGAAGAGATATCCCAACACCAGCCAAATGAAAAACAAGCTGTATGTGTTCATTTTAATAGGAAAAAAAGACAGTTAATGTCACATTCAAGCCTTCTCCTGGTCACTTACTGAGGAAGAAAGGATGACTTCTACTCTGTCCCTTTTCTCTCAAGCTTTAGTGGCAGCCCATGGCTATCAGTGAGAGACTGGAACAGAGTACAGCTGTACTCCTGAAAGGATAAAAATGAGCAAGAAAACAAAACCAAAAACTAAAACCAAACGCCACACTTGAAGCTCTGGCTAGCAGGTTTCACTCTTAACCAAAGATTAGATTTTATACACATCATATTTGTCAGGATCGCTAGGGAATTGCTGCTTTCCTCTGAAGCACACCACACTGATTCCTAGGATCATTTTGACACTTTCACTTAACAATCCCATGCTACAGCTAAGACTCTAGAACAAAGCTGTCTCCTCTCACTCTCTCGTCTTCCTGTGACACACAGGCATTTCAAAGCATTCTGGTATTCCATAGCAAAACTGCATTTGCCACAGGATTACACAGACTGCAAATGTGTGTGGAGGGAGTATCAAAGTACATGCTCTTGTCAATTCTGGCCACCTTTTTGAGTCAGACTCTCACTGACTGCACCTTCTCACAACTGCTCTTTCTGTCTCCTTTCCCCTCCCTATAGCTATCCTGGCTTTTATTGACCAAGTCACTCCTTGTCCCTTTCGCTTCCTTTTGTGGCTCTAGCAGGGAACTCAGCCCAGTAAGCCCAGAATAATTTTCAATTTTGAACAGCATTTGACCCAAGCTGATTCTTCTAGACCTACATTCCTGTTGCAGGTTCTAACACAGTTTTCATTATATATTTTTCCATGCTTGCAATTTGAAAGACAAAAAGGAATACAATGAATAATAAAAAATACAAATAACTTCTGTTAGGATAAAAAAATATAATTTATGCATACAAATTTGAAAGCATTAGCATTGAGCTTTCTGGTTGTTAATAATAACACAATCATGTAAAATTATAAAGGTTAGAACAATAAAATTGAGTTCCTACTTACTTGTGGTTATTACAGAATACCTGGTACTTCCCACAAGTATGTTACTATGCCCATATTCTGGACTGATTTATACTCAAGCCATTGTACTCTCACCATGCAACATAACCCTTGTAAAAAGATCCACTAGAAAAATAGGTTTTTAGACTTCCCCTCTAAAACTCCTATTATGTCATGTTGTTGATGTAGAATGAATACCTGCATTCCTGAGATGGACAAGTGATCCCTAAATATACAGTGTGTAGAGTACACCTGGACTTTACAGGCTGTACACCTGTACTTTAAAGTATAAACTTGTACTGTAGGTGAAGGGGGAATCCGTACAAAGCTTGCCACATGTTGCCATTAACTTACTTGCTTTCTCCTCTGATCCCTTTTCAATTTCCTGCTGAGTTATGCCTACAGAAACAACAGCATTTCAGAATTAGGAAAAAAGTCAAGGCAGAACAGTGAATGTATGCATCTACAGATGCTTAAAATGTGTTTTGTACAAAACCAAACCGCAAAGAGCAATGAGCCACGGAGGCTAGGGTGACATCTACGTGACATCACTTGGTGGCGCTGTTAGGAATGATATCTCGCCAGGTTTTCTTATGATGTAGCAACCTTTTCTTCCCACATCGGTTTTGCAGGACTAGAATACGACTGAAAGTGAAGGAAGAGGGCATGAAAGAGATGGGGAAAAAATAGAAAAGAAAATTAATAACTTAAGCAACCCAATAGAAGGAAATCTCTTTTCAACTCTATTGTTTGATTCAGTGTAGAAACCCTAAACTAAGAAAAGAGAAAGCAATTTATCTTAGAAAACGAAGAAATGGGACACAACAGTAATACCAAGCAGGGAAAAATTAGAATGGAAGAAATATGCTTTAAAATAGAAATGCTGGGGTACTGTATAGCTGCAGAAGCCCAGTATGCAGAAGACGCTCTGCAAAGGGCCCTGGAAAAATCATCAAAGATACTTGGTGTATATCCAGGTCCTGTGCTGCAAGGGCTTTATTAACAAGAACATAGCATAACAAAGTCAGGCGAAGAACTGAAGATTTCAGAACAGGTGGGAAGATCACCTGCTCACACACTGCCAACGGCAAGAGAGCAGGCTCAGCCAATTCACAGGCCAATCTGAGATGACATGTCCTGTATTTCTGCCGTATGTTCCTAAAGCAGAGTGAACCTGTTTATCTATTTGCTCATAAACTAGCATACAATACCTTTTGCTAGTTTTTGCTCTTTCAAGGCAATAAATTTGCAGAAGTTATTTTTTTTTAAAATTACTGAAAGACGTTAATAATACCACTTCAACACCTGACTGAGCTGATTAAATCAATTTCAGTGCAATAACTAACCAACAGCTCTGCAAATAATCTGCAGAAATCAGTTAAGCTAGCTTTTGATGCAAGAGCACACAGACTTGGTAGAAGGGAGTGGAGAACCTTGGCAGCAGAGCTAATAAATGTAATTATAATGATAAAAGCTCACAAATGGCTTCATTCTACACTGTCACTCACAGCACAACCTGCTATCGCTCACTCCTGCTGCACACAATGACCTTTGTCATGCTTGAGAAAACAGCTTCCCACTGTGGTTTGACTCTTACTGAGTGGCCAGATGGGGCAGTTTTGCTTCATTATTTGTGTCTGTGAAGTGGAAATGCCAACAGAAAGATTCATTACTGTCAAGATCATCTCTGCAAAGCTCCTCTGATTTATTAGGGCATAAACTGCTGTACTGGCTGTAATGAGACATAAACGTTCTGTAATGCCTATGAACTCAAGAAGGAAATACACTGCCATCAAGAGGCTATGGGCCCAATTTATTAACAGCTTGTGCCAGTACTGTCACAGAAAATCATACAAGCAGCACAGACTGCAGCACTTGCGGGAAAACATGTAACAGATTAGCCAACGATATGCTTACATAAAGTGATTTAATTTTTCTGAAATTTGTACAGTTCAGATGAAATGCAATAGAATTGTTAAATACATTAAAATATTAGCATCTCTCAGACTCTGTTTAATTAATGTTGAGATTATGATCCAGACTGATAAATCACAGGATAAAAGAAACTAAGTCCCCAGTTATTTTGCAAGGAGACAATTCCCTGTTCAATTTCAGAATATTCTAGTTTTATTAAGCCCTATAATTTGTTAGGCAGTCCAGATTTTCTTACATTTTTATTTGTATCATGGGTCTTGCCTACTTTAGTAGTTAACGCAGTACAACACTCCTAAAATATTACAACTATTCATGATGACAAACAAGTGTCAAAGAAACACTAAAACTGCTTATTTGTGTCTGCCATGAAGTAAATACATTATTTCTACAAAACACAGCAGCTACTTCGTCCTCATTGAAAGCAGGTAAAGAGCACTTCAGCAACCCAGGAATAATTTAATACTGCATTGACAAAGGGCTTCCAGTGTGGCCATAGAGATGCTGCACATACGGATCTGTTAGCACTGTTCACAGTGTTGGCTCCTAACATTCAAAACGATTCAGAGACTGTGGTTAAGGTTGGACTGAAATCACCAGATGTGCACTTCTGACATTGTCACTGAGTGACCTTAGAACCATAGAATGGTTTGGAAAGGACCTTAAGATCATCTAGTTCCAACCGCCCTGCCATGGCCAAGGGTGCCTCACACTAGACCATGTCACCCAAGGTTCTGTCCAACCTGGCCTTGAATGCTGCCAGGGATGGAGCATTTATGCAAAAGTCGCTGGATAACTACTGCGAATGGCATGGCTTTCTCGCTGCATGCGTGTGTTGCAGAAAGTAACACAGTGGAAGCTGCATCAAACTACAAGGTCTCACAGATCACTGCAGTGCAAGATCCACTCCTAACCATGGCTGAACTTGGCCTTTACAGCCCAGCCCTTATGAGTCTATCATTCACTGGTTCCTCAGATATTTAAAAAAGCAACATAACAACAAACACCAAACAAGAACAGCAAAACCCGAAACAGCAAAACCAAACCAAACAAACCACATGAAGTTTGCACAACACATTAAAAATGAGTCCGTATCTTCAGCCATAGCCAAGTCTCTTCCACACTTTCAGAGAGAATTTAACAAATTCTGTTTACATTCAATCAACACATTCTAGAATAAATGTAAACATCTAAGTATAAACTTACACAATTTACAGAGAGAATTGTGCAAAAGTTCCTCCCTAAAATCTGATTTTCATGTAACTCTTCCAAAATTTAGAGACAGACATGCACACAGCATAGATCAGGTTTTTACAATTTCATTTCAAAATGTTGTTTCAGAAAACTTCTTACAAGAAGTTATGCCTTGAAAGAAATTTCCCTAGAGGGAAATGGATCACAACCTGAGCAGTCGTACACAAGACAATCAAACCCACATAGCACTTTTTACTCTTAAAGTATCAGCAAAATTAATCAAGAAAATTAAAAGCACAAAGATATCTGCTTAGTAGTCTTGTCTATGCTTCTAATTTAATAGTCCAACCTCACTCTGAGGGCAAGTACACCTTGTACTGACATAGCTCCTGTGAGTAATTCTGGGTCTTGTAGATACGGTAGTGCTGTTAGCACTTGATTAAATATTAATGTGGGAATGAACACCAGGTTCTTTTGCCACTCAACAACCCATTAATAAGTCACTCTGAAGAAAGGAGGAAAAGACACAGGTTTTCTTGAGCCACTTTCTTTTGGGAAGGTTAAATCCGTACATGAGTAGAAAAAATGTTCATTAGTAGTGATTTTAACATTCTTATATGGCTTGCTTTACATTACTATTCCCTTATGGCTATTAAATGTTCTGACATTTAAAAAGCAGCAAACTAAACCATAACTAAATAAGGTGTTTGCTCATCTATTGCTCACTAAATGATAAGAAATTATCTCAAGGGTTTCCTGCAAATCTGTACATCATTTCACAGTTTACAATGTTTAAAGGTATATCCTACAAAAAGTGATCTTAACATAAAAAATACAGAACATAGTAACGCCGAATGCTGAAATAGTTATGAAATGTTCTTCTGTCTTGATTTACTGTTCATTTCTGGTGTATTAATAGAAAATACACCTTTTCAAAATGCTTCTTCATTATCATACTGCATCACACATGCTTCTTGGACAGATAATATGGCATCAACAGTTAAGTGCAAATGCAAGAAAATTACCGGTTTGCCTTACAAATAAAAATAAATGGCTTAGTTTTAAAAGCTAAAGATAACCTTAACCGAGTCTCTTCTCCACAAGGTGAAATGAAAATATAAGACTCAGGTTTTCACTGAAGTTCAGCCCTATTTTAGGGTCACAGCTTCCCAGAGGGAATACTAGTGAGCATTTAGCTTCAGAAATACAACAGCTTTTCAGTGCCCCAAAGCTTTTCCTGCAGCAGAGAAGGAACAATTGCCATGAAACTCCTCCAAAATTTATAGACAACTGCTCTCCTTTCCAGGATACTATGGAATACTGTACACTTGTGTATTTAGAGATGTAGCAACTGCTGTATCAAACTTGTGCAGAATGTATACATAAAGGGCCAATAATATTAGGTTTGTATGAATAGAAATCTTAACTAGGATGTGAAGCCCATCTGCCATTCTCCTTCTCCTGTCTCCACACAAATACAGTTCAAGCAAGATCATATGGCCAGCTTCCAGCATTAACATTTACCAGGAAAACCCTCTCAGAAATAAAGCAAAACAACTACAAAAGGAATTTTGAAAAATGCATGAAAAATGGCAACACTGCCATCCCTTAGAAGCTGACCTAAAGTTCTACTTCAGCAAAAGCAGCTGTGGTTATTTACACAGTATGAGCACTTGCCTGCTGTATTCCTCTCCTTTTCCAAAGAGTCCCTGGTGGTTTACATCATGCCGAGATGCTGTCCACCCCTGCTAAGGAGTTAGTCTTAAAAGGTTTGGACTGATGGAAGTGAGGATCTGGCATGCTCACAGAAGAGCATACCTAAAAGTTGCTCTGGCACAGAGTGGCACAATACTTACCAGTGTTACCTAAATGGACTGAGGGCACTGACAGAGGGATTCACATTTTTATGAAAGGAATTTGCTAATTCCCGTAAAGATTTAGTATTTGTCAAATGAGAAGTTTCTTCTGCTCTTTGACAATGATTAAAGTCTGTCATCTCCTTGTCTGGGAGAAGAAACATCATGAGCAACCTTTGCAAAGGCTGTGAAGGAGGAGGGGTAAGACATTCTCTACATCCTTGCTGCTGTGTGACCAAAAATGGACTGACCTCAGTCTAGTCGTGTCTATCAACATGTGGAAAGTATGTGAGGATTTAATTATGAACCAAACTAAGATTTTGAAAATTATGTTTATTATTTCCTATTGCTAATGCAAGCAGAGCGCAGTCAGAAACTCGGTCTTGAGTTTCACCTTTGAATACAACTGAGTATTGTATGTAACACTCTTATACCATGAGGGAAAAGCACCCCCACAAATTATATTGATCTAATACCTTATTAGATGTCACTCTTGCTGCACACAAATGTAGAGCCAAGTGCATTTTTCTGGCTGAAATTGCACAAACATGACTTACCACAAAGGCATCCTCAGATGTCTGGCCCATCACTAGTTTCCATACATGACCTTTTAAGGAGAATTTAGGTCAGCCTAAATAAAACAGTTTGTTTCAAAATGGGGTGCCATGTGTCAAGATGTACTTAGTCAGCCAGCATAATTTTTAGCCAAAAATTCAGTATTATCAGATATGGTGCTAAAATCTCTGTACTCACGATTTTCTCATGCTGTTTGTGTACACACTTGAATATTTTGCACAAATTTGGTTTGAGTTGTTTAAATTAATCAAAACATTAAAATATACTATCATAGTTCTTAGAATCATACCGATATAATTGTTTGTTAAAATCTTTAGTAAGTAATACTGCTAAGTTTCCATTATGCTTTTTATGGACTGAGTTCTATCACCATTTTTTTTAAAAAATTCTAAACAGTTCCATTTGCTATATAGATATTGTGGGTACTATTCATCATGCAACCCATGATATACCATAGAGATAGTCCCAGAATAGGAGATAACTCCCATTTTGACAGGTTTGTACTGGATAACACACAATGTGCCATAAACTACCTCTAGCTAAGAAAAGAAAAACTCACAGGGCAGCTAACAGGTTCCTTTGTCTTGGAAACATTCCCCACTGTGTAGGAGATGAAGAGAGAAGAAAACTAACTATTGGTCTCTTAAGTAGAGCTATTTTCTAAAGAAATTCTTCTAGCATAGAAGAATGTGACAGTATTGTTATATTGATCAATCCTCAGGCAGTGTGTGCTGCCCACTTGCCACACTTCCAGTGACAGCACAGCTGGAAGCACAGGTTTTCTGGAAAAACAAGGTAAACCTAGCTAGGATACTGGATCTCCAAATGTAGACCCAGCAGAGACAGAAACACTGTAGTAAAAAAGCCTGCACTCCTCTGATAAGTAGTCCCTACCAAAGCTATGATGAGAGATTTTTAGATCCTCATGAATCCCTACCTGTCCCACAATGGCACAATGCTGCCACTGGCAATGTTCCTAACATTGCACAGACCAAATGTGAGTAGTACTGACACTATAGCATAGCAAAAGGAGAAATGGGAGAATGAGGAGAAAATAACTTGGCCTCAGTAAAAATTCATATTAATTTCTGAATGGTGGACTCATTATGCCTTTTCCATATAATATAAATCGTAGGATCAGACTCAAATTCTATGCAATACAACAATGGGAATCTCAGACTATCCATATGCCATAGCCACTTTCTGTGGTCCCCACTCAAAATTGCCAGCAGTACAAGGGCAAAAATGATACACTGCTGGTGCTCCCACAGATTGATGAGGGACTCTTTTTCAATTGCAAGTCAGAAGAAATGGATGGATAGAAAGATAATCTAACTATAGTGGGATTTACATACAGGATGAAATTCATCTTCCATGAATTTTTGTGCCCATAAAACTTGGTAGCATGAATATTTGATGAAAACTCATCCCTAAATGTGATGCAAACTTAACCAAAGCAAATGTTTACAGTTTTCACCCATATCTTCTACAGATGTTTCAGTATTTAGACAAAACTCTCATTTTATGGAAAAGTCAGCCATTTCTTTTTCACCGTGAGAGCAAAACTAATAAATGAATACTCAGTTAATTTCACTCTTGCAGATTAAGTTAACAGAGAAGATGAACTACCCAGAGATTTTTCCCTTCATTTATAAAAAATAACTGAAAACAACTGCACACCTACTGCAGGGCAATTGCAGCGGTAATTTTCAGGCTGGTAGATGTTTGTAGACACTTCAAAATCTGGGGAAAGTATGCACCTCAAAAGAGGCAGACTGGAATCTTGAATAAGTGACATGCTGCAACTGACCTGTAACCCAGCATTATATGAGGAGTACTACATGGGTCCAGGAGCATACATCACATTGGAAGAAGTCAGCTGCAGCCCCATATAATCAGTTTGCTGGAAAGCATATTCAGTGGCAACACCAGTCCAAGGCTTGGCAACAGTTCTCCCAGGCTTGCACATATTGGTGATTCACTGCTCCCTGCAGCCAGCCTTCCGTGCCATACCACATAAGACTTTTTCCCCAGAAGGAAAGAATTCTGTATAAAGCAGTCTGAGAAATCCCCTTTTGATTCTCATTTCATTTAATTCCTCTTACTATCTTCTGTCTCCTATTCTTTCCATTATCCCTTTCCCTTGTAATTTTGAGCATGATTTCTTACTCTTGCAAAGTCTACTAGGTAGATTCGTATGGAAAATAAGTTAACTTTCAGATGGTCTTCCATAATTTACAATATGTTGCACCTATTCCTTTTTTGCATTAATTTGTTTATTATCTGGAGAAGAAAAAGTCTACAAGAACAGTGGTTGAAAACCTGCTCACAGCTATCTCACATACTAAATATGTATTTCTTTTGTTTATGTATCGGAAATGTATATTTGTTTAGTAAGACTCAAAACTTTAGATTGATCAAAAGTGACTGAAATATAAATGATTAATCGAAAGACCAGTATTATTCTATCTTTTGTCTTTATACTTAGGAAACATCCTTCATGGTTTTACTAATAGCTTGTATTATTAAACCAACCAAAAACCGCAGAGACAGACCATAACTGGTACTAGCTTGGACATTATTAAAAACCAGGAAATTCAACTAAAAATTAGAGGTTGAAAAGCAGAACCATATGATAAAAAATTCTTGGAATAACTACTGTATTTCACAATTCCATCATATTTTGTTCCTACTAGCAGAAATGCCCAGGAACTTGCCTAGCAGATATGTCTGTTGTCTCCACTTATGCATGCTTCCAAATTTTCCTTTAGGCTTCTTGACAACAGAAAACAGTCATTCTGAGAGCATTTGTGACAACGTTTTTCCTCAAACAAGGATAACCTGTTTCTATTTATTTTTAAAACAGGTGAAGTGAACATAAAAATGTTACCAGAAGTTGCTAAATACTTCCAGATCCTATCAAAGCATAAGAGATTTGGAAGTTGACTGCACAATTTTTGAGATACAAAGTTTTCCACAAAAAGACACCCTAAGTTGCTTCTGTCTTGAATTTTCCAGAAAAGCCAGAATCAAAAAAACCCCAAATCCTGTTTTGTATCCAGTAGACTTTCTCTCTTTATCTCTCTATATACATACATAAAAATACACAAAATTATCAGGTTAAAAAAAAGTACACTTCTGTTATCTCTTCCTCAAAAAAAGGCCTGTTCCAAGTGTTGTAAGCTCTATAGGTACTCTATTTTATGAACCTCAATATAACACAAATTTCAAAATGTTTTATAAGTATTTATAGCCCCTTCTATTTTCATAATGACATGCTGAACAGCAGCCGTTGGGATTTACTTTTAATACTACAATGGATTTTAAAGTCTTCTTCAATAACAAGCCCTGGTTGCTTCAAAATCCTACATGTTTTTCAAGATATGAATGTCTAATGACATAAGATGGCAGAATAAGAACTTCTGTTTTCTAACAATGCACTGAACTTAGCTTCAATGTTAAAATCCAGCAAAAAGGTTTCAAAAATTTGGAAGGGGAAACCGCTTTGACTGAGCTTAAATCTTAACAGAAGTCAGTGCACGAGTATTATCCCACAGAAACAGAACATACTTATTCAGATGTGCAAATCTCATTCTGTCAGTTTTTGCACAGAGCCAATTACAGTAAGGGCAGGAGAGAGGATTATGAGATGATGGCATTTAGAACCTCCTTGAGAAGAATAGGCTTTTATCAGTTTTGCAGCAGATGTCTGCACATGGGAACAGAATACAGAAGTCTACACAGACTGCCATGCTTTTCAGAAGACTCAGAATGCAGTTAATGCTGCTATGCCAGTTTAGAAAATGTAGATATAAATATAGTGAGATAAACAAGCAGTGCACTCTACATGGGTATTCTATAAAATGCAGAACCACTAACACAGTTAAAGATTCAACCACTCAGAAAGAATAAGCAGACCCACAACAGAGTTCTAAGGACAGGATTGTTTAGATAACTTGTTTAGGTCTTAATTCAGTAAAGCACTTTAATGTATGCCTGAATCCATTGCTTTGGTTAGCAGAGATGTAATAATTCACATATGTAAACGTTTTGCTGAAATGAATACTAAACTACACATATATGATCCCCTGCATGTAATGAATCTTCTGTACTGTCTTGATATATGTGCATGTATTGTGGGATTGTTCTATAGCCAGACACCACTAAGGATAGCAGAGGTACTCTGGGAAAATGCTATATATGAATAATAATTTCATACAAACAATGTCTGTTATATTTCCAAACCAGCAGAGCAAAATGAGCAAGAAATACCATTTACTGTATGTAATGAGATGCCAGCAAGAGAATAGTATACCAAACATTTAACTTCCTCCCTTTGTAACATTCCCTTTCCAAACATCTCTTGAGATTTGATATTTAAACATGCAATTTACCAACCTTCTCAACTTAATGTAAATATCCACCAGAAGTTAACTTAAAGCTTCACTATGTAATGAAACAACACACTAAGGCTTATTTTCATTCAGTAAGAGTTATATAAAATAGAAGTATATGAAGATGTCATTAAAGGAAAAGTGATACAGGAACGAGCTAAGAATTGATCATACAAGATAGGTAGAAATATAGTTCAGTACTCAGGCGAAAATGTCTGAAAACAGTTATTCTTTGTACTGGTCTATAGTTTTCCATGGTGCGTACTGACTCCTTACAGGCTACTGGAATTGCTGTAACTCACAGGACTAGCAACGGATCTGATCTATTGGTTAGGAAAAGATGCAATAACTCATTTTCCTGTTTAAGCCTCACCATTGCACTGTCTCCTGTAGTTGTATTACCACATGTAACTGGGAGCATTCCTGTTTGTTAGTCACAAAAATATCCTTAATCCTATTAATGCTTGTCCACTACATAATATAGTGTTTGAACGATTGAGTCAAGCTTAACCTCTGGGGGATGGGGAGGAAAATTAGAAAACTGAAATTTTATTGCAGTGTATTCCAAAAGCTGTAACAGGGGCCTAAAACATCATAAGGACAGCTTATTAAAACTTACTTCAACATACATATGAAGTTTTCATTCTTCCCTGTCTGTTAAGTCAGTGAAAAGTTTTCACTTAGTACTTTGTTCTCTACCGAAGGCGCCTATAAAGCAAGATCTATTATACCCTTCTTATTTCAGGCTGCAGGTGAAGGAAGCAGAGATGACTGAGCATAACCCTAGTTTTGTCTCTTTTCACCAAGGTTCTCCTCTATATTGTAACCTTTAATATAGAATCAGAAAATTGCAACTGCTGCCAGAAGCCAGACTTTAAATAGGTAATTTAGGAAGACATTCAGGCCAACATCTTTTTTTTTTTTCTTCCCTATCTGTACTTTTAATTTTTTTAATCATTATTAATCCAGATTTATTGTTTGGAATACTGTGTTATCTCTGTATTGTCAAATGCATCCAAATGGGTTTCATATATGCAGCTATGGTCACCTTTTTGTTGGTGAGTTACTCACAATTAACAATATACATTCTTGATATCATACAGAGACTGAAGATACTCATATAAAATAGAACAGCTCTTGACAGCCTTCAACATCTCTTTTCTGCCTGTAGTGTAAACACTACAGGCAGAAAAGAGATGCTGAAGAAGATGCACACATTAAGAAGAAGCACACATTAAGAAGAAGATGCACACATTAATAAGTAATTAAAAATCTGACTATGAGCTGTGCCCTGGCTTTCAGTGTAATTGCAGTATTGTTCAACTTAAACCACACAAACTAAAATACAGTTTTTATTATGCTGTTGAAGAACTTCAAGAAGTAAATGAACTCACTATTGCCTTAAGTGGATGATGTAATTCTTTATGAAAAACAGTATCTCAAGAATATACATAGTCCACAGAATGAAATGGGCATATTTGTGCAGTTACTGTGCCTACCTGAACTGTCTTGGTCTGGCATAACAACTTCACAAAAATAATATTTTTAAAAATTATGACCTTACAGTACTTCAAATATCAGGTCAGGTTTTATTATATTAATTTTGTTGATTAGTAGACATAATTCATAAGATATCAGGTTCTAATTACAATACTTACAATACTTCGGTCTCTTTTGTTAATAAAGGCTTTCAGCCACATATTTCAGTGGTATGGAGTTTATGCCAAATGCAAATAGTGATTACTTGTAGTCATCTAGGGACATTTTATGTACACATACTTTATCTTAAATTTTTGAACTCTTTATGTCTACATATACACTACATAAAAATTCATTTATTTTTTACAAGGAAAAGTAATGATATTTATGCTGTTGATGCTCATGATACTTTCCCAAAAAGTACTTTGGAAAATGTACTTCAGATTGTGGATTATTCTCCTTTTTGATTGCCCATTGTTTATAAGGTATTCTGTATTACTCACAGTTAATTTACCTTTGTATCTAGTTCTGATTACATGACAAACATTACCAGTGTAATGGCACTTTAGACATACATTGATCCTGCGTATAAATGATCATCCCAACTAAAATTCTTAAAACATTCATAAAGCGTTAGTCACTACACAGTTCTAGCCAACCATATAACATTGTATATGAGAGGCAGTAATCCTTCCTCTAGCAACCCACATAACACCCTGAGGATAAGACTGAACTACCCTTATCTTCACAAAAAAACATCTCCCCACTTTTGGCGTTAAGCACTGCAGAAAAAGTTTCTTCATGGCAAATTAAATTGACATTGGTCTAGAAAAGAATTCTTACCTACCTTTAGTATCATACTAAAGAAGACAAATAGAAATACTAGTAACCAATTCATAAATGATAGCTCTGACAAAAAAAAAAAAACAAAAAAAAACACCAAAAACATTCATGAAATGGAAACCTATCTGCCTCTTTTTCTCTTTAAAAGGAAAAAGTAATAACGCAGGAAAATATTACCTTTTCCTTTAAATCCACAACCTCCCCACTTCAGAGAAAAAAAAAAGGGAAAAAAAAAAGAGAAAAAGAAAAAGAAAGAGAAAAAAGAAACTTGCAGGTGTGTCAGGAAAGTAGAACTACAGCATTTCTGTAAGTTGTTTCTCTTTATACCCTATTCAAGAACTTTTGTTTGATCTCGTACCTCATCTTTCACTATACTGCAGGGCTGCCTGGAAAGAAAGGCAATTATTAATGAAAGTTACGCCATAGATTGAAAGGTCTATAACATGCCTGGACCTTCTTTTGTTCTTGAGATAACCAGTAATAAAGCAGACACTTTGAGTAGCAGTAATAACATCCACTTCTAAAGTACTGCAGTCTTTTTAGAAAAAAAAAATCAATTTAATAACATCCAGGCAACACTGTACACAAGACATTCAATTTGCTGCACTAATGTTCCATGTTGCCGACATCAGCAGGTTCCTAAGCTACAGAGACTTGGTTAAAAATCTGCAGAAAGGTTTGTAACCTTGTGAATAGCAGACAGGAAGACCAAGATGATTTGTCACTAATGCAATGCCACAAAACAGCTATCCATTTTCTCATAGTCTGTTTTCACAGCAACCATTGATTTCTTTCAGATAGTTTTCAGACAAGGAAACAAAAACATGCGTGTTTTCATCTTCCTTTGTTAAAGGAGAGTAAGGTAAGCATTCTTTTCTGTCCTATGGCAGAATATAAACGTTTGGGGAATTTTACATATACCCAAAGCTCAGACTTTCATTTCATACAGAGCAGTTGAAGCCAATAGATTGTTAGTCACCTTTAAACTGACTAAATAGAATTTTAATTAAAAAAATAAAATGTGAAATTATTAAATATTTATTTCAAAGGTCGCTAGTATAAATGAGTGGATTGAAATAAAGGTCTTTAGTGGCTAAGTGACCAGTAGTGACCACATAATTTTCTTAAGTATTTAAAAAAGCTTAATGCCATCTAATACTAAAGATGAATACTAAAATTGATCCTGTAAAAGCATGCATTAAACTCCCACATAGCTAAGGAGTTATCAAGTGATTATTATTTTCTGCAAATGTATTATACTAGTATGAAACTAAATCTAAAACCAGTAAATTCTGAGGTGCTAATCTCTGGATTCAATTACAATTTTAAGTATTGTATATAGACCCAGAGACCTTCTACACTGTGAAATTTTTCATATAAAGCAGATGCAAAAGCACGTATAAATACGTAAAAGTCGTGGAACTATTTATCTTGTAATTTCAACAGTTCTGTTCAGACATAGGCAGCATTAGCTGCTGGGTCATTCTACATCATAATTATGTAGCAGCAGGAAAAAAGATACTATTACAGTTATTCTTTATATTCACCCTACCTGAAGTCTTAGCAATGACAGAAAACTTCTTAAATCTCTGCCTTGTTCTTATAGCTCATACACAGAAAGAAAGAATTTCTGTCCCATACTAAATAAACACTACCCAGAGCCCTGAGAATAGGAGACAGACAAATGAAGCTCTATTCTCTCTTACTTGGTCAAGTAAGTAAAAGGCTGCAGAATAATGAACAAGGTAACTGAATGGAAAGGTAGTTTTAACTCATAATATAGAAATACAAAAAAAATAAAATAAAAAAAAAATAAAAAAGTAAGCAAGCCTGAATTCTAGAGTACATTCACTCTTCCTTCTTATCACCAGAAGCAAAATACAGGAGACTTCTGGCCTGTCTAGCTGGATTTGATTCTAGAAAACCAGGACATTTTAGGTGGGATTTTGTTTTCCATTTCACTTTACTAAATAGTAAGGAATTATTGCTTCTGGATTTGCAGGTATCTTCCATAGCATATAGCTAGCACAGATAATTATGAAAACAAGTGCTATTTAGGATCAAAGGACAAACCCAAAGGGAGGGATACAGTTCAACTGATTCGATTATTCTTTCGCTTTCTTTTCCAGATTTTTCATGTGTTACAATATCACCAAGCAAAGAGATCCCAGGATTTATTATATTATATTATTTTCCTTTGCAATGTCACAACACACTGAGAACAGTCTTGCTATATCTAGAATGTCAAAATATGGTAAATATTATTTAAGTAGATAATTTCTGTTCCAAACTTACTAATTTTCAATTAGTTACTGAAACGGCTTTCAACATAGAGCATGATAGGGCTCAAAACTCTGATAATGTCTCTGATTTCATTGCAATTGAATTTTTAGATATGCTATAGCCTTTTGTCAACATTTACATGGTTAATCTTCCTGGAATTTTCTATGAGATACTTCCTGGACTTTTCCAATACAGAGGAACTACGACTGTGTTATTTAAGAAGAGACAATTAGTGGCATTACTTTCTGGGAGCAAACATGAAGGGCTACCTTTTCCTGTAGTCCATTTGCCTGCACCTCCTTTCTCCCCGCACCAATGCCTTTTCATGCTTTTAAATTAGAATAAGGAACCTAGTGAAATATGTAAGTGCAGTATTTTGCCTGGTTTCTGATGGTGCATTTGGATATAATAGTAGAAGCAATAATACACAGTAAAAGCATGAATCTCTCTGTTCCAACTGACATCAAAAAGATATTTTGAGACTTTAAGGCTTTCTCCTGAAACAGGGTATCTAAGATGCAATTGTAAACAAACACCTCCTTGGTACTATTATTTTTAAAAACTTATTTCTGCTACATGCTGAAAACCTGGGCTTTTATATAACAGTGCAGATGGATTTAGTTTTGCAGATTAATTGTTCTCTTTTTGGAATTTCATGTAGCAGAGCTGTCATGAATGAATTACAGAAACCTCAAAATAGTGAATCGTAACTTCTGTGAATGAGTAAAACTATGTGCATAGCATAAACTCATCTATAATGTGTGAGAACCTACCTCCTTAAGCTGCAAGATTGCATGCATGGACACATAAAAAATGAAAGACACATTAACAACCAGACCATTATTGATACAAATAAAACATAGTGTGTTACAAAAATAGCATCTACTAGACTTACACGTTAAGTAGCAGAAGGTATTAAGAAAACAGGAAGTGTTTTAAGAATGAAGAAACATTGGGGGGAGGAAGGAGGTCTTGTGAGTGAGACAGGGATTCATAAAATACACAGTAAAATGAAAGCGTCCCTTCTTTCAAGCAAACAGTCCAGAAGATAATTTTAAATAGTCTTTTGATGGTCATAATTCTCTAGTTCATACAAAAAAATCAGGCTGATATCATTCCAAAAAAACTCAATTACTAATTTAAGCCACTTTGGGGATTTAATTGGAGCCAGGTTATTCCATTTCAAAATTATTGCAACACAACTTATATTTAATACATTATCAGAAAGAAGCAGCCTTTTAATGAGTTATCAGGCAGAATACATCTACAGCGATACGTAATAAAGTGCTCATAACTCTCTTTACACAATACCTTTTTAAAAAAGACTGTCTTTTGCAAAGATACAGATGGCTTGAAAAAAGGAAGAAAATATGAATTGTCATTTACATGGTGACAGTATGTTTTCACTCTCCGTTTTTAGAGATTGTCATCACCAAACCAGCAAAGCCTTTACAGTTATATGAAGAATTCATTCCTTTCTATAACAGAACAAGATGTTTCTGTTGCAACTAATGATGACGCATTTAATATTATCTAAGATTAAACATAACTGAAATAGGTGCTTTGCTGACTGTAACTGAGGTAAACAAACTTCAGAAATAACCTTAATTAGAACTATTACTTTGTCCATAACAGCTTACCACAATGTCAAAATGGCAGGAAAAATATAAATCATAAGAAAGATGACAAAGCAATATACAGATTAATAGAGAACAAAAAACAAAGGGAAAAAAACTACTAAGAAGTTCAAAGGTGTGATTTATAAATATAAAATATGGTTTTGGAGAGAATAAAAATGGTGGAATGTAAAAGCAAGTAATCCTGAAAAGCACCACATGCATAATTTTTAGGCATACTGACATTACAAATATGTAGAGTATTGCATTTTCAATAATTCCTTTCCAGTACAACAAATCCAACAAAGAACATTGAGAATTCTAATGTATTAAAGCATACATATGGAAACCTTTAACATTTTTCATACTGAAACATTTGAAGCTGAAAAGACGACAAACTGATTTGATCTTTTTTCTACATATTTTCAAATATACAATTTAGAAGGCCATATAATATATTAAATATTTTAGAAGAGTTGCTCGGAATATTGTGTATAAGTACAAGATATTTCTTAAACACTGTGCCCTTGCTAAACAAGGTAGGATTCTTCCTCCTAGGAAGTATACTCAAAGGGGAACCTGTCCTGCTGCTTATTGCAACAGCTGTGCTAATTATTGTTATCTCAGATATAGCTGTTGATTTGCACATGAAAGATACGTAGGTTTTGTGAAAACACTTAGTTGACTGTTTCAG
The DNA here is from genome assembly GCA_026283785.1 of Coracopsis vasa. Classification (NCBI taxonomy): domain Eukaryota; kingdom Metazoa; phylum Chordata; class Aves; order Psittaciformes; family Psittacidae; genus Coracopsis; species Coracopsis vasa. The sequence goes on from JANHGB010057155.1 coordinate 55,351, forward strand.
AGAATTCTTTCCTCACTGATTTCATAAGATCATTTCCCCATGGTTTCTTCCAATTTTTAAGAGAGGAACTAACTTCATAGTATAAGAAAATACAAGACATAAAGGGCACATCCTTTTGAGAGATTCTGTAATCTTCTTAGGCATCAGTGTTTGGTAGATAAAGCAAAATGTTCTCATGGAACATTTGAGGACTTCAATATCCCATTGAATAAAAGAGGGAAGACTGGACACAAGATTAAAATTATTTACTTTTTTTTTTTTACTTTTAAGCCTCCTTTCCAGTGCAACAAGATAAGCTAGATGTGCATAACACCGAGCTAATAGTAGCCTACAAAGCCACTTAGTCATATCAAAACTGGAAAGGAGAAAAAATGAGTGGAATCAGGAACATGACAGGAATACTGATTGAAATTCCAAAGATAAATCAAATTCCTCATATCCTCTATTTAATTTGTTTAAATTTATATTGCTTAATGAAAATTCTTCATGCATCATGTGATCACAAATCTTGAACCATTACAAGGCTTAATTGACTAAAATAATAGGAGTAAATATTGAAGCCTACTGCTGAAATTAACACTTCCCAGACCATTTCTATAGGGCTAAAGTGTACGCAAACATTTGGGGAAAAAGAAAATAAATTATTTGTTGTTTATATACACTTGTGATCTGAAGTAGATGATATTAAAATACTGATTTCACTCTCAGGTTATAGTTGCCTTGTTTCTCTCAGAAAACATTCAGAAATACAAAAAAGGATTTAAGAGATATACTGAAACTGTATTACTACCAGGCATTTATATGAGGACAGCCAGCTGATAAAAGACTTAAGCTATATAATATTAAGTAATTACACTAATTTACTTAGGAAGAAAAACACAACACATGACCTGTCTGATAAAAACAGATTCCATTTTGAATATTTAAATATCTAACAAACAAGCTACATTTCAAGTATGTTATTGTTTCCAGAATTATTCAGCAATTTCAATAGTCAAATCTATTTTCTAAAGCCTAAGGTTTCAAAATGCCTAATTAATCAACAGAAAAATCAATAAAAGCTTAACCCTGGAGAATCACCCATCTTCAACAGTAAATACAGAATAAGAAAAGGAAGGAGATATTTTCATGTAAATAGTGTCACTGAAAAGCACTGAAGTAGGAGAAAAGATCAAAGGTGATATTCTCCTTGTAAGGAAGTACCTGTATGTCACAGAGTAGGAGCAAATATTTCTGTTCTATTTCAGCAATATTACTGAATATTGAGATGTGACCTAACGAAGTACAATAAATACCAAAATGGACAAATGCTGATATTCAATGGAATGTCCTTCATAATATATAGTTATACATCTTAACACATTAATTAAATATCGATCTTCCTCAACCCTTCCACTACACAAAGTTTAGCTTCAAGTCACATGAAAAGTATTACAGGTCTCCTCAGAATATGTGCAAATACCAATGTATTCTTATATTCTTTTAAAGATGACAGACTTCCTGACATGTCCTGGTAAAAATCACAAAAACTATGAGCTTTCTTCTTTTAGGGAACCATTTTACATAAAAAGGAGCAAGCAAGCTATCTGAAGAGAAAAACAGATCTTCATATTGCTCTTAATTATTATGCTACATTATCTGAATAAAAGCTTCTTAACTATCATAAAGTAGAATAGATTTATGTTATTTTCACTACATGAAATGACAGTAATTAACATAGTTTCAAAAGATCAGTTAAAAAATCACCGATTTCCCATTTTTTTCTTGCTCACCAATTGCTAACAGATGAGGTTTAGTTCAGGTAAACAAGAAAAGGGAGAAGAGAAAACAAATGTAATGTTATAAATGACAGAAATGTGCCTAAAACTAAAAATCAAAACTACTACTGTTTTCCACAGAATAGTAAAACCCCATGCAACACAATCATATAAATCAATTACTTGCTCATGTACAACTGAGTGAGGTTGTTGCTTCTATAGGCAGGTATCTAAAACTACAAAAACATCCTAAAACAGTCCCAAAACTTGCTCTAGTAGAAGATAAAAAATATAGAAAGAAAATATTTCACATCCACACGAGGCTTACTAGAGCTTTCTCACCAGGGAATTTTCAAGGCATTTTTGCACTACTGTATAACATCCATGTGTTATACAAGAAGGTAATTTAATTCTGGGGAAATTACTTCATGCAGATTGATAGAACCAAATAAATGTTTAATAAAATCTCTCCAATTGCCCACTCTACCCCTCACTTTGACAAATATACAAATTAAAAATACTGAGAAGGATCAGATGTAGCACGTCCAGCCATAGAAAAATCATTCACTGTCCACCATACTTACCTCTCTTTAGCGTCAAAAAGCCACTGAATTATTAATGAGTATTTTGGAAGAAAGAAGAGAAAAGCTTTTTTCATGTTTAATGACATCTTGCATTATATAATGGCCAAAAATGTACCCTGGAGGGAAATGTTTCCTTAATATCTTATTATTCTAAATTCATTACTACAGTAAAATGCCATCTCTATCCTCAAGCGATATCACATAAACATCATTTTTGTCATTAGTGAAACATCCAGTTATCAAAAATCACTTCTAGATAATAGAAAGATTGTTACTGACTTTTCAAGAGGCATACACTTTATATGGATATGAAGCTTTGGGTTCTCTATCAAATAGAAATGGTACTTACTTTTCTGTCTGGCCAATTATATTTTGCAAATATTGTATCATATGTGTCCACAGCTCCATCAGTTATCAACATTATGGCTTGGCTGCAAATACTTCCTTGTCCTGTGTGATTGAACTGTGAAAGGAAACAATCTTTTAGTTACAGCGCATTCCTGTTAGGTGAAGATACATAGGATTACTGTGGATAAACATGGATCTTGTCAAATGTTGTTCTTCTACCATGCTTAGAAGTAGGAGAAAAAGTCTGAGGTTGAAAACATTTTGTCATAGATATTATGTTCTTACACAACTGAAGTTACAATTCAGTAACAAAATTGTGATTTGTTATGTATGTCCATTTTATCAACTTGAAAAATAAGAAATATACATAAAATACAGTACTTCTCAAAATTAAAAGTGTATTCCCCTGGTTTAGATACATGATTTGTATCGATGCATCCACATAAGTTTTGCCTTGATTTAAATATAATTTTAAGAGAACAAAAAGAAGAAATGAATGATGGACAATTTTTTGCAAAATACAGAAGATACACTACTTATAAAGAGACATATGACTATTCATCTGGCATTCATATTCACTCAGGATTACATTCCATATGTTATTTTTCATAAAATGTTTATCTGGGAGAACCAAGTTCATATTTATATGTTCTCAGATTCTCCTATTACACAAAATGAATACATATAAGTAATTCAAGCTGCTGAACAGCAGTACTTGAGCACAGGTACTTAGGCAGCAATCAACATATCCTTTAGAGTATATAAAGAAAGTTTCATTGTTACACAAAAGAGATTTTCTCCTGGTCAAATTGGACTGAGTCATAACATAAGCTTTGATCCCTTGATTCTGGAATTGGTGCCTTAATTTTGAACCCATGTGTCTCTATATAGCAGAATAGATTCTCACTTGTCCATTCATGATTTTATATATTCAAGGAACTTAGGAGAAACATCCAGCTTTTTGCAAAAGAAAAGCAAAGTTGGGAAATTATTTAATTTTTAATTACTCTGCATGAACACTAAAAAAAAACCCTGCAAAATGATCAATAAACTGGGGCATTACACACAACTCGTTACAGACTGGCCTACCATTTGAACTCAAGCTAATGAATGAGCAATCTCCTTTTGTTCTCTTCTGATGTTCCTAGTTTTCAGGTACATTACCAACTTTGAGAGCAGACAAGGCCTCATCCTATCACCTTTCTCTTGGTACTAAGAAAGCCAAGTCCTACCTCATCAGCTGACTTGTAATGAACCCCAAAAAGGGTAATCTCATTTGAGAAGTAGTATTTAAGCTTAAAGGTGAATTACCTTGCAGGGACTCTACCTGCTTCTGGATTAAAAAATAAAGAAATAATTTGAAGTATTCTAGTTTGATTTGGGCTAGTAACTGCTCTGTTGCTAAGCTTTCTACTGCCTACTTGCCCTTATATATTAACTGAAAACTCTGAAAGCCTTTTTTCTAGAAAAAGTTCTTGACTTCTAAAAACGTCACCTCTGTAGACATGCCTGAAGTTAGGAAAGGGAGTGGATGGTAGGTTACAACAGAGCTCTGTCACTTTTTCCTCTGCCTTCACATTTCTATATCTGAGTAATCACATCCACAAATGTCACTCAGTGATTACTTCTACCATCTGCACCTCTCCTCCAGATCAGCTTCCTTTTGATCAAACAGAAACGTCAGCAAACAGCAATAGAAACATGTTACTTAAAGGGAAAGTAATGTGAGTTCACAGTCTCAGCTATATTCTGGTCACTGCCTGTGTGAAAACTTATCTGTGATATCTGCAAGACAGTCTAGCCTTCAAATTCTTCAGTCATGAGAGTTTCTCCAATCTTAAACCAGAATCAGAATTGTTAAAGTGAGATTCCTTCATTAGTAAGATCTTAGATCCAATATTTTCTCATAAAGATTAATTTACCTTGTTGAGGGATATATTCTGTATATGGACAACATATTTTAATATACCTTGTCTCTTTCAAAGGGAAATGAAAGAAGGGGGAATGGCTTCATATATTTATTTTAAAACATCACTCTATATGCATCTGCATTATTCTGCATAGTTATTTGTTTGAATATTTTGAAGAATGATATTAAAATCAAAAGCTTTCATGAGTAATATCTTCTCATATTTGTCTAGAACTTTAATTCTATTGAATAGCAAGAGTGATGAAAGTGTTTTCCATAATAATAACAATGACAAGGGCCTTATGATGAACTACAATTAACTCAGTGATTCATCAGTTAGCAGCAAAAATTTCAATGCATCCTGACATTTACAGCATTTGCTTGTGATTAACAGTCTTTGAAATGTCACAGAATTTTATTTAATTGGCTATGATTTTTTTAAAGGTAATCACTGCAAAGACTGCATTTGTCACTAAAAGAGATAATTGCAGTTGTCACATGACATAGTAGGTGCCTAACTACTGTAACCGAGCATTTCTATATTCTTACACTGTATAATGAACACTGCATAAATTGATGATTGGGAAAAATTTGGAAGCGGATTTTTAAACTTGCTTTTCAAAGATATAAGTATCAACCATCGTCAAGTCTTAACAACCTAGGCAAATACTGAAGGGTAATTGCACAGCAAAATTACCTAAGTTTAATTAATATAACCCCTGACCTATTTTAAGTCCAGCCAGAATATTAATAGACTATTTGTGTAGCACAAGGCCTTTTCTTTTTTTCCTCATCCTCACCCCACCTCCTGTTTTTTTTTATTTTTAATGTAGACAAGACATCCATAGCTAACCTATAATTCACAAGAATCGATTTCTGGCACGTAAAGGTCACATCATGTAGGTTAAGTGGAAAATGGTTAGCTGTACTCTTTTAAGTAGCTTTTTCTCTGGCCTAGGCTGCTTAATAGAAGCTCCCAGAGACTTTGCTGACATGCCTGTATATAATGGAAAAGATTTTTATGCTGTCAATTCTGGAAGTACATATGGAAAATGGCTTGAAGCTACCACACTGCTTTTTATAAGAAAAAAAAAAAAAAACAGAACAGTTATTACTCCACCTTGAATAGATCTGAACATACATGTAGCATGATCCATCATGACCCTACAGATCAAAAGACTTATTCAACATAGGTACAGTTCAGTACATGGGATGTCAGTTCCCTTTATTCCCAAAACTACCAGTTTATCTAATGAGATTTTTTTCATACCACATTCATCGTTATAACTTCAGTTGCCTCACTGATTTTAAAAGAAAGCAGAAAAATCTAATCTCAGGTGGTCTTGATCACTATCTGAAATGGGGCTTTTTTTCTAGTTTACACAGATGTGGAAGACTAGTATAGAACATGTCTTAAGGCTGGTTGTTTTTTTTTTACTGTCATCTGCATGTTTCCTAAGACTATATTCACTGCTCTAAGTGAGATTCTTAATAACTCCTTAACAAACAACTTAAGAGTGCTCTTTACTTCACGTAGCTTTTCCAATTGTCATTTTTGGCATGCACCACATGAAGGAGGTAGTTTCACACTCTCTGAATGAACAAATAGGCAGAAGGTGGAGTAAGATACTCAGCTTTTCATTTTATGATTTTATGCCCTGAAAAGAATTGATCAAAATTGTGCCTGAAGACGAATACAAAGGAATTGCAACCAATAGTTAATCTATGACCCTACAGCAGAAAGGCAGGCACACTTGTCAAGTCACACCCTTTGGGTTTGAGGTCTCAGTTGCAAGGTACATCATTCAGTCAAAACACAGTTTGGTGCTTCTGTTAAATGAGGTTTTCATCTTCTAGCAGACTAACAGATTTTATTTTATTTCCCAAAAGAAATTCTCCACTTAAGGAAATAATTTAAAATATTTTTAATGAATATAAGCTCCAATTAAAAAAGGGAAAATAAGAAAGAAGTTGAAAAGAAAAAGGACCAGGCGGGTACCACCACATTACCTAGTGTTTTCGTTCATAATATGAGAAATATTTGAAAGTACGTTTTATTTTCATTGGTTTGCTCCCTTGTACTAACTCTTTTATATCACTACTGTTGTTCACTTTTCTCCTTTCTTTCCTTGCTTATTCCAATATACATTCCCAAGAAAGTGTATAGTCAGCTGTATCAAAATATTGCTAAGATTGTTCTTTCCTGGAATATATAGCATGAGAATATGTGTTACCTTTGCCAAAAATGACAAAAAATCTCTCTGACATATACTACATAAAATCTTCTTATGATAACCACAAAGACTGGTGTGCATATTGTGAGGAAAAGCATTTCAGGCAAAGACAATGGATCTGATTTTAATTAAAATATCCTTTTGTGGACCATTAAGATTGCTACACTGATTTTATTTGGAGTTTGGGATGGAAACTAGATGCCCTGCACGAGATTACCTCCATGATCATGATGTTCATCTTCTAGAGACTGCATTCCTGTTTATAGACATTATTCCCAGGAATGTTATCAGAAAGCTGGCCTCATGTTTTTGGCAGATATATATAGCTAAAGTAATATCAATACCTTTGAACTGGTTACACAAAGTTTTACATTTGTCCCTCTATCTCAGAGTATTAAAGAAGTGCAAGTGTCCACATAACTTATTTTAAACACACTATAAGACATGTTAATTGTCATGCTAAAAGTCAAACCAATGAACAATAATTTCATTACTAGTAACAGGGATCTGTTCATCCAACAGGGTGATAAAGAAGTGGCAAAAG
>JANHGB010057157.1:0-43168 GCA_026283785.1 Coracopsis vasa
CTTCAGTATATTATTTATATTTGCATATTGAATGCATTAGAAGGAATTTCATTTAATGACAGTGACAAAGTACACAAGAGATTCAAAGCCTGATCTAGTAAGAATCACACAGGTCACAAAATATACTCAAAATAACACAAAACCCCTTAAAAATCTGTAGGTCTACTTGCTGATTAAGGTATCATGCAGTAAAAGTAGCATAAAAATATTTGAGTCATCCATATGATATATTGCTTTACTATAAAGTGCTTAAATATCCTATCTTAAGAACCACCTGTGAAATTTAGGAACTGTTTCTTCCTATTTTGTTCAAAGGGCTTTTTGACTGCAGAGAAGAAGCCTTCAGAATGACAAGGATTCAATACAGAACTGACATTCTGCCTAGAAAGCAGCCAGGCTTTCATATGCAAATTCTCTAGTATGTTTGGATTTTTGCTGTTAAAAAGTGCATTGTTCTGTGTATAGACTGAATATTTTTAGAACAGTTGCATAATATTAAATTTGCCCTTGGTGAATTTTTCTTTGGTTGCTTGAAATACTATTGGTTCATTTTAGTTCTTCTGAAATGACAGATTCATAAATGCCCAAAGGCCTATATACATTCTATGATTAAGCAGTTAATACGAGATGTCACCATGATTAATGAATGAGGTGTTCTTCTTTAAAAGCAGTGCTTTCATTATTGGTTTTCATGGCAGGAGCCTGACATGACAGCACTTAAAGTTGCAAAAGAAAAGAAGAAAACTTTTTTTTGCAAGATTAAGATGAATCAGAAAAAAAAGAAATTCATAAAGAAGAATACCAGGATAAGCAGATTACAGTGTGAGATATGCTTGGGTTTATTCTAGAATGTTAAAGAGTAATTTTTGACATTACATTTAAAAAAAGCTGAAAACCAGATATGAGGTTATTTGTGGATAGGTGAGCTGGAAACAAGGCAAAAAAAATGCAGTTTCAGCTATATTTTTCAGCTATCCTTATTTAAAGATAACTGGAGGAAACAAAACAAGTGTTCATGGAGGATGCTGTGCTGAAAGTTGCTGGCTGACATCGGAAGAGTCTAAGACATAAGTCTAGGAGCGAGGTATATAAGTCTAAGATAGAAAAAGCATGCTACAAGCTAAAACATTGTCAAACTCAGAACAAGCTGCCAGCCCACTTTGTAGTTAGAAGCAGATGTGGCTGTAGGACTGAACCCAGGACACTGTGGAAGGCACTATACCTGCAAAACAAGTGTAGCTAAACCAGGGCTAGTAAAAAGGGCTTCAACAGTTTCAAGCACAGGAACTAGGGCTTGTTATTACTGGAGGCAGAAAGTCAGTTAAAGAGGAATTATCACTATGATCAGAGGTAGATTTAACGAATGAGAATGGTCCTGCCATGTACCTGGAGGTGTAGTGCAGCAGCTCTGCTTTGCATGACTGGTAGAAGCTGAAACGTGCAATTTCTCTGTTCATTTGCTATGACCCTTTTTACACATGCAGCCCACATCAGGTACAGAGAGATCACAAAGAGTATGCCAAATTCCAATTTCTGTCTTCTCAACTCCATAATAAACTGCTATGGAACACCTAGCTTAGCTCCAGCAACTGAAGCAATGTGAGGGTACAGATGATGGGACTATCTGACGGTCTTTTCTTGAACTGTTCACTAAAAGGCTCCTTGCCTCACATGGCTTCATATCATTTGGAGGCAAAGGTAATGAATGTGCTTTGCAAAGTTATGCTGCTGAAGAAGAAAAGGCAAGACAATGAGAAGTTATGAGAATAATGATCAGAAGTTCTAGGAACAAACTTGGCAAAGTCCAAAACTCCAGCCCTCTCCTCTCTGGTTATCCACTTTTACAAAAGATTGCTGGAACTCTGTTAATTTTGAGACACCAAATCAGCCAGAAATAAGCCACCAGTTTTAACACATTCTTGGTGAGAGAATAGATATCTGATAGTGGTTGTTTCTGTAACAGACTACAATAGCAAACTCCTTATAATGGTCACATTGGATGTCAGAATAATTCTTGACAATTCAGTTTCTTCCGCAGCAGTAGCAAAGTAATGGAGATCTTCAGGACCCCTAAAAGGAAGGAAACTATTGGTCATATCTGAGAAATACCCTCAACTAACCTCAACCCAACCCTTTTTTTTTGACAAAAGCTTCTTTTTCTTCATTTCCTTCCTTTGAGTTCTCATCCTTATAGGCTACACTGTTTCTCTCTTCATCTCTCACTATTTTCTTCCTTATCTGGGCCCTGCTGCTGCATCTTGTCCTTTCCCTCCCCTTCGATAAGTGTCATTTCTTGCTCTTCAAGGTGTGTGAACCCATGTGACAACAACTTCAATGGCACAGCATCACTATGATGGCATCACTTTGCTAGTGTCAGAGAATAAAAAGTACCTCATCATCATGGGGAAAGCTAACATATCTCCATAGCTGGAAAACTTTGTGGGAGGGAATAACAGCAGCTGCTGCAATGCTCACTTTTCTCTCCTCTGGAACCACAAGAAAAGAAAGTTAAAGAGAAGTCACTCAGCATGACTCTGTGATGTTTACTGTTTTCAGCAGTGATTTGCATAGAAGAAACATTATCAAAAAGTTAATGGCACTTTGACATTGACATGACTTCAACTGTGCAATACAAAATTTCCTAGAAATGCTTTTTAAAATGGCCCAGACCTTTTCAGGATTTCCAAAGGCATTGCAAATCATTCTGCATTAGAAGGAAAACAAGTTTCCAAATGTCAGAATTCCCTAGAAAACAGAAATTGAGTTACACTGAGCTTTTACTACCATCCTCATTCACTACAGCTTAGAAAGTGCAGCTCTATCTGGTAGTACTAGTTAGGTAAGTGACAAAGAGATTTCCCTGTTTGATGGTTTCGTCCACAAAGAATGTATACCTTGTCTTCTTTATCAGTTAAAAATTAAAGTCTTTAAGATGGCTCCAGAGCAACAATTAAAAGCAATACATTCCATTTACATGTTGCTTAGTCACCTGAGTCAGAAAAAGCTCAAAAATAAATCTGATTGCAATGATTACTGGAACTAAAGACCAACAGAGTGTGAGTGAATTGCCACCTTTCTGCAGAAATAAATTCCCTGGAAACCGTAATAAGCAATCATGGCTCTGTAAGAACGCTTATTGGTCCACCTGCATAATGTATTTATAGCAGTTTTTAAAATACAGAGGACCAGTTTGTACCTATACTGCCTGAGATTCATAATTAAGATTTTTCCTGGATTTCAAAAATGCATGTGTGAGTGGGAAGGCAGCTAAGGCATTAAAAAGAGTGGTTGTATGCCTTTCTAAATTTCAGATGTTTATAGGCATGGTTCTGCTTCAAAAGGTCAGCTTCACCCCCGTGTTATGTTATGTGGGTTTAACTTGTGTGTGTGAAAGTAGTGCTTTAACTCCTTTCTTACACAGGCAACAGTGGAAACATGTTTAGCTGACATCCTTCAGTGATGTTGCCTGCTGTGATAAGGCAACAATGACCTGAAATTCCTGACCTAGTCTGCAGTTAGGTGCTTTCTGCTTTTTAGCACCCACAGCAGTATGGAACCCAGGTGCCAAAGCGTGTTGTTGGTTGCAGTAGTAGGAAAGGCCACTTTCCTTACCTGGGTTTATCAGTAGCCCCAGGAGCTCACTACAACACACAGCAGAGCAGCACCAGGCTATGAGTACACAGGTAAGGAATTCACCTGCCTCCTGGTTGCAAAGCAGGCACACCAGATGCAACAATCTCCAGATGGCCTCTTCTATCCGTGACAACATGGTCAATAGGGAGGACTGAAAAATAAATTGAGTAAACTAATGATTCCTTTTCCCTAAAGAGGGGTGGTTGAAAACTCAGCTTTATGAAGAGGCTTGGGACAGAGCTAGACTGATGTTACTTTGGGCATCAATCACCAAATTCCATGGTTTACAAGCCAAGATGCTGCTGTGTTTGAGACCTGTGGGTACCGAAATCTACACCCCTGGCACTGCAGCCAAGTGCCCTATTAAGTTCATTTTTTTTAACTTGTGTTTTTGACCTAAAGCAGGAGTAAAGCTCCTATTTTAAAGCTGGTTATACTGGCTTCTCACCAGCACAACAGTCTGCCCCTTCTCCACTTGTAAATGTTTTATAAGGGCTTGGAGAACACCCATCTCCTCCTGGGGTTTGGCTGCCAGAGCTTGGGGGCACTGCAGCCTGTCCATTGGGGTCTGCCCTGCCTCACAGCATTATGTAAAAGGGCCTGTACATTTGTGTAAACATATATACTTATTTCTTCCCTTTAAATAACTGGGTAGCATGCCTCGCTCTGCTGCAGAGCAGTAACCACACTGCCTGTTAAGTAATGTTTACTTCAGTTCAAAGATTCAAGCAATATAAAAAGACATGGAAGAAAAACCAAGGCAGGCTTAGAGAAATAGTCAGAGACACAGCCAAGCTTATAATGAACACCACAATGCTGGCTGGCAAAAGGAGATTATATTCCTACCTTCACCTCAGTGAACAGCACAGTCCCAGAGAAGGGCAAGCTGAGGAACCACAGAAATAACTCTGGCAAGTTGCCTTGGTCTAGTTCTCAAGAAAACTTTGATTTAAAGTTACCTCCTCCAGAGGGGTGGCATTTGGTGTTGGCTTTAGTGTAGATCTATTTTGTTCACTGCAGTTATTTTTGTACAGTGAAAATGAGAAGAAAAATATTCTGACTAAAGTCAATCCAGTTGTTCATCCACAGGTTCTCTAATACATGTCCATCCATCCTAATGAGTAGTTTATGTTTAGACATCAATTATTTCTGCTTCTTTCCCATAAGACAGCAGCCAGTGTCTGAAATGATGTTTCTTTTCCCAGAGCTGTCATTCTTATTTAGTCTAGAGAAGCTGAAAAATAAGTAGTCAATTCCTACTCCCTTCCTTTGCAGAATTTGCAGTAATAACCTAAAATTACAGTTCAACATCAAATCTTTTTCAAGAGATTGCTTTCAGCAAATAAATACATGCAGCTTGCCAAGCTTTGTCCTGAAGTACAAAAGCTATCCACATCAAACCAGAATTTTTGGACTTTTCATTTTCACGTCTTGGTCTATATTTTGTTCATGAACCAGAAGGTGTGGTGAGATGTAAGCTCTTGTTTGTTCAAATTTACATGATGTTTTTCATATCAGGTGCAGATCCAGAGGCAGGAGGTAGAAGCAAAACAAAGTGTGAATGGGCCAACCTTGGCACCAGTTTTTACAGCAGCTACTCTCATGTGTTATGTTATAACAATAATCAGCTTCTTTCTACATCACCCCACATTTTACTCAGGATCAGTCTACCTTTGAGAAATGCAAAAGTGTTTTAGGAGCTTTTTAGGGGTAACAGAAAACCCAAATACCCCTAAACCACACACAAATGAACTGGGGAGATAGATATTTTCTTCCATCCACGGTAGGAGACCGATGTGTTAAAACCAAAACAAACTAAACCTAACCAAGAAAATAACCCAAGACCGTGCAGTGGTACTAGTAAGATCTATAAGGCATCAGCTTAAGGACAATGTAATTTAATAGCTGGCAGCTGAAAATGAAGTTCACAAATCTCAAGGCAGAAATGAGGATTTGAGATTTCCAAGTGAGGTTAATTACCTATTAAAACAAATCAGCAGAGGACTGGGAATCCTCCATCCTCTAACTGGCTTTTAGTTCTGATCTCTTTACATTGCAAAAACATCCAGGAACTTCCTTCTTTATGAGTGAGTCTTTGAATACCTTCCTACAGTGGTTAGCCTACCACCACAGTAACTTGTGGCTCTTCTTAAGAAGTCTGAGCAGATTCAAGCTCGTGTTCGTATTTCTGTGTGTTTACCCAGATTGCAATAAATTCCCAAGCATATCCGCTTCCCTCACCACTGTCCCCAGGCTTTCTTCCATTTCCTAAGACCACCTACAAAATCACCTACACTATCCTCAGACCATTGTGAACACCCACTCATTTGGCAAAACATCAAAACCATTATCTACCTCAACAGTTTTTTCTTTCCTCTCCCAGGCCTGCCTCATTCCACTGTGCACTTGTCCCTGCTGAGCAGATGTACAGTCTTGCTGGTGAGTTTTCTTTCTCCTCCGCTCCACTTTTGCCCTTTCTGTCTCATCATGTTCTCTGTGGCTTTTTTACTTTCAGAAGCTCTACCTTCAGGCAGTCTGTGCTACATCTTTGAGAACTACAGGAGGAGATGTCCCTTAACTTCCAGCAAAAGGTCTTCTTACAAGACACAGAAACTGTAAACATAGACAATCCTTTAATTTGATGGAAATGTAAATAATTCCCTAAGGTTTAGTCTTCAATCTTTTTCATTGTCTTAAAATGTCTACCAACACTTGCCCAAAGCTAAAGAAGAATGTGAATGCAGCATTAGTACATGAGAAGACGTGTTCTGTTAAATTCTGTATTATGCCTGCAAAATGTCTCTTTTTAAGCAAAAAAGGTACAGAGTATTGAAATCTGGGGTTACAGAAAAAAAAAAAAGGACAATATTGTGCTTTGTATCTGATTTTACTTAATTTATAGGGTTTTTTTAATTTTAATTGGTTACGGAATTATGTCGGGCATTCTGTACCCCAACACCATAAGACTCTCCTATAGCTGTACTTTACAACAATTTTACTTCTGATATACATTGTCAGCATGACATACATCTTACAAATATTCATCTTGCCACACCTCACAGAGCCTATGATGCATCTGATAAGGTGGAAACTTATGGAGTTGAGCATGAGCAGAAGCAAAGTCTCAGGCTCCTGCTGGACTCTGAGCTGCAGACAGAGGTTTTACATATTGCGACTGTAATTTAGAGGGCAGAGGTTAAGTTTAAAGCTGCAAGTAACCTAAACATTTAGCGATGTGGACAAGTGTGGTATACAGAGCAATATACTGGGTTTAAAAAGCTCCATACCCTGAAGGTCTTGTAACCGCAGTACAGATGGGCACTAGGCTGGTTCCTGTGCTGCTTAATAGAACTGCTCTCATTTTCAGCTTGGAGCTCTCACGTGCTGCTCTTATTCCCACCAGCAGGGAACACCACCACCAAGTTGTCAATCTGCAACCAGTAGTCAGGATGGCTCAAGGCTTTTCTGGACATATGTCCTGCCCTCTCACCTCACCTTGCCTTCTGCACCAAGAGAAGACGAAAGCACCTCCCTGACCTGGGTGAACGTCACACACCTTCTCTTCAGAGGTGGCCTTTCCTGAGCTACTGCACAGGGGAGTATCACTGCTATCATCTGGGTGTACAGTCATCATGCTTATGTCTGATATTAGTTATACAGAAGATACCTGGGGTTTAAAGATACTATTTACACATGAAGCAGATTCCATGTGAAGAGTTATCTTCCTCATCAGCCCTCTGCAAGAGCACAGCCTAAGGATGAGCTCCCCAGGACCCCACTGCAAGCTGGCTAGCTTCTGCGGCATGGTAGATCTCAGTAATTGTCACCTTACCAGCAAGGTTAGGCTGCAGTAAAGCAGAGATGATACTGAGGGCTGAAAACAGAGAAAAAGAAAATACAGAAGAAAGCCATTTGGAGACATTGTGCTCACAGAGGCATCCAGTGCCATGCAGGATGCTCTCAGTGAGCGGAGACCTGCATGAGGCTGGCAGAACAGCCTCAGGAGCTACAGAAGATGTGGGCATGCTGAGTGAGAGCTGGAGGCTAGGTGGGATAGCCTAAGGCATGTCAGCTGGTCCTCAAAAACTATTTTGGGCAACTGATTCAAGCTCTAAGGAGAAAAGATTTATTTGCAAATGCTAAAAGGAATTCTAGCCATTGCATTAATAAACAAATAAACAAATGAATGGATAGATAGATAATTTATTCCTTGTTTGCTTATCACCTCATCTGCTTATTTATTTACTGTGCATACTGTGTATACTATGTGTCTAAGACTTGACTAAGATAAAAACAAAATGAAGTGTCTAGCAGGCAGGATCAATGTTTGCGAGCCTAAGAATGGCTTATTTACAAGCATATAACAAAACCTGAGGTAGGGAAATCGCGCTTTGCAGGGATCTGGAAAGGGCAAGGACATGCTAGTCCAAAAGTTTGATTTGTAAGGCAAAGGATGACTTGGCTGCATGAAATTCCCTATGGGTGGGAGTTTGCCTTGAAATAATTGATGAAAATAAAGAAAAACATAAGCACAGGGTACATGGAATACTCCTGGCAGTTGCTTTGCAATTGAAGGCAGATAATGGGAAGTTCATTCTAGTTGGATACATTTAAAACAGAAAAAGACACTGAAAAGGAACTGATAAATTTAATGGATTTTTTTTTAATATAACTGTCACCATTTGTGTCTGGAGAGAATGAAATGACCAGTTACAGCTCCTCTCCTCCTAAAGTCTTGC
This sequence comes from Coracopsis vasa, assembly GCA_026283785.1. Classification (NCBI taxonomy): domain Eukaryota; kingdom Metazoa; phylum Chordata; class Aves; order Psittaciformes; family Psittacidae; genus Coracopsis; species Coracopsis vasa. The sequence continues at coordinate 8,373 of JANHGB010057157.1, forward strand.
TAGAGAAGAGGGACACTGCTTCCAAACTTCAGATTAAGATATTATGGCAGGACCTCAATCTGCACCAACTAACACCAGTGGGGATGGAAAGAGAGACCGTGTCTGGGAAGAGAGACCCAAGTCTCTCTGCCAGTTGTTCATGTTTCAGTACATCAATATTGTGATCATTTTCTGAGCCAGCAGTTTAGTCTCCAGTGTAAAAGGAAGCCATCCTTCCTATGCAGATCTCTAAGTTTTGAATTTCCATGCTACAAAAAGCCATATTTCTAGTTCTACTTGCTACAGGTCTGCTAACTGGCTTTACCAAAAGTTTGCAGAAGGAAACACTGATTAATGAGACGAGGCAGCAGTCAATGAAAGCAGCAAATGGGCAGGCTCAGGAGGACTGACTCCTGAGAACCAATTAATGTGTGGACATGCCATATGGGCTGGTGGTGTGCAGCGTAGTTCACTACCTGCTGCCACTGTTGGCACTGCACCAAGAAGGATCAGAGCATCTGTCAGTCCCCAGGATCTGTAATAGCAAACTGCAGTGCAGAGAGTTTCAAAACAAGTCTTGAACGTCAAAACTCTTTGGTAAATCCCTAGCAGAAAAAGCCTAGAAGCAGTGTAGAAATAACTATATTAAGAATAAAATGTGGAATTGTTTCCTATGCAAAATAAAGCCTTACAAGCCTACCCCTTTCCCTGTTTGTCCTCTTTGACTGCAGGCTCATGTCTTCTTTCTGAATTTCTTTTGATTATTTCAATTGACATCACAATCATATGTTTTCTCTGTGAGTATCTTAAAGCTTCAGATTTTCAGCTTCAGGCTCACCATTCTCTCACATCTTCCCCAATTCATTTTAATAAGGTCAAAGTGGTTTCCAGAGAGATGTACTCGTTAGGAAAACATATAATATGAATGGGTTATACCCAACTTAATTGCTTGCCATTAGTGTCCAAAGACTTCTCTATTGAACAACAAACTTCCTCTAGCATTGCTGGTTATTTAGCCAAAGTGCAGAGATAGGGATCTCTGTTCTGCTTCCCTTTGCCAGCTGAAAGACATGCAGCCTATTTACAAGAGACTGACAGGAGCTGACACCATCACTCTTAGAAGGGGAAAACTGATTATTTAATCTGCCAGTGAATCACACAGAAGCAGCAGGCTAACCAGGGCTAAGGTGTGGTCTTGTGCTCAGCAGAAACCATTGATTGGGTTCAGTAGATGGGTTTTTTGGGGGGTGGGAAAAACTGTGGAATCAGACATCACTGTCGAAAATTAGAATTTTAGTGCCTGTCTTAATCATTGTAATCTACATTTCACAATAGAAAATCTGAGTTTCGCTTGAAGACAGCTGTACTGCACAAACAATGCAGAGCACTGAATAAATTAGAAAAAATGAGCAAAATTTCCATGTGTGCTCTTCTTTCTCCCAGGCTTCATCATTCTGACCTTACTTACAGAAGAATCAGACCTAACATCAGCATATGAATATAAACAATGAACAAAAATCTACCCTTGGTAGAGGCATTGACTCTGAGTCAGTGACCAGGCACAGCTGCAGACTATGCTTCTATCTGAGTTGGAAATGAAGGAAGTGTTACTAGCAGTTTATTCTGCAGACCCTGCATTAACCTTTCTCAGGGTCAGATCCAAATTATTGCATCTTCCTAAATTATTGGAAAGTATTTTGTCATCTACAATAAACCTTTGATTGGGTTATCAATGAAGAGAAACAGCTGTCTGCTTGGATTGAAGAGATAAACTGTCTGTAATATTTGCGTCAGAGAATGAATCGAAGAAAATACAGCTTTCAGCGGAGATGTTTGTGTCTGTCTTATGCATCAGCACGCTTGATCATAGTGGAACTTTAATGAGGTATTTGTGCAGAGCAGTTGAAGTTGTCTAATTGCAGACTTTTCTAGGAGCATCTTCCCAGTGGGACCTGGCCTATTTTAAGAGCAGTGTGGCTGGAAAGAAAGGATTAGTTTACATGTTTCTATTACTGAAAGGTAACATGACTGAAGCCAGTAGATAGTGCTCCTTTGTACTTGCTGAGAAAATTCTCTCCAATCAGACATTAAGCTCAAGTTAATGCTTTAATTGTTGAACATTCAGAAGCTGTTTGATTGACGTTCAGCAATAAGAAGAGATGCAGCTGGCAGAAGTTTGCGGGCTTATTGAAATTTAAGACAAACCAAAAAACTTCTGTTATTCTCAGGCAAGAAAACCAGCAAGTTTTATCTGAGCAGATTTTGCCATTTCATGTCTTCATAAATGAAGAGGACAGGGTGAAGACATCATTGAGATGCAACTTTCTTTCCTACACGCAAAACGTGACCATTTTATAATCTACTAATTTTGCTGGGAGTACTATCATTACACCAAATTACTGGGTAAAAAACTCACACGAGAAGCTTCTGAAGAAAGAATTGGGCGTGGAATTGTGTAGTTGGACTCTGAATTGTATGTAGAAGAGGTGACTCTTCCTAAAAGAGTATTCAGAATGGCCAGTGGTCAAATATCAATGAATCCTAAGCACTTTGTGTGCAATGATTTACTTCTTCCACCAAAATGTTGCCCTTACTCTGGTAATTCTAGGAACCCCTTTTGGGAAGAAGTAGAGGTGAGGTCTTATTGCTTGGTCTGCTCTAAGGTCTATGCTATTTTATCCAAGAGGAACACCATCACTTTTTCCCTTGTTTCCAAGGAAAGTTGTTGCAAGCAGACTCCATAAAGGACTATATTCTATGCATGGCTGATCAGTCTCCTCTGGGAACAAGTGAAGAGAATCACAGTGTGACAGCTCTCTGTTGAGCAAAAATACTGGCTTAGAACAAGGTTGGGGAAGCCTCATGGCTGTATTAACTTAAAAAGATCCATCCGGACAAATCAAGCCTGCTTCTTAGGAAGTGTGATTAGCCAGGGTAAAGCAGTACTGTTCAGTGGCTGGAGCCTGTCAAGCATCTAAGTTTGCTCAGCAGCTCTCTGGGCATTTCTGTGTGCTCCCACCCTGTACTACATCGACATCTTCTGAAGGACACAGGCTCAGCTAGAGCTGTCTGGGCACACACAGAGGAAGAATTTGGGGTTTCTGGAGAGCATTAAATCCAGACAGGCTGGGCAGCAGATGAGTCAGGTACTCTGGATATCATAATTTCAATTCTGCTTAAACCATTCTTTAAATGTTTAGGTCCTGTATAGGATTTAGCATGGGATCTTGAAATATTAAGTCCATATGTTTGGTGGAGCTGAATACTTTCCCCTCAATAAAGATGGTCAAAAGAAGCTGCAATATTTCTGCTGGAAAGTGTCAAGAAAACCTGCTTGCCAGCATATTTCTTAAAAACACATTCTGCAGTTATCAGAAATAAATATATATCTAAATTAAAACCTACCACTAACAAGAATGGGAGCCAAACTACTGTTTATAGGTTTTGAAGATCTGACACTTTGCAATCAGTTCTGATGTTTATAATCTACAAGCATGATACTGCAACTTTTGTCTTTGCCAGGAGATATGTGTTCAAATCTCCACAGGCATGTGTGCATTGAAGAATGAGCAGAGCAGCTCGGCAGAAGGACCAGGAACCATCCAGAGATTAACTATGGTAATTACCAGACATGCTCAGCAGCTATTTTTGAAGCTCTATGGGAATATATGATAACAGCCATTTAGCCTGACACATCACTCTCTGGCTTTTCCTGCCAGTACAGCCAGTCAAAGCACAGTGGAAAGTTTATAAATATAGGAGTTAAAAATATCTCTAGCTTAAGGGTTTGATCAATGCAAGGCTGAGATTTCTGCCTAGTCTGAGGGCTGAGATATAATACTTATGCCACACTCGAAAAATACAAGTGCATATTTGTGTTTCACCTACTAGGGCATCCTTCTGTAAGTGTACTTTCAGCCTTCAGAAGGTAAGGGAGCTTCCCATGTTTGGAAAACATATTCCATGTTTGCCAGCTGCATAGGCTTCTCCAAACAGACCCTAGAGTCAGTCACAGGTTATAGCATGGCTCTTGAAGTACAGATGGGTTAATGAGAGATTAATTAAAAAAGGTGGGAACTGTATATCTAGAGGAGTATATGCATACTTAATTTCATTTGGTATTAGCTTTCTCTCTAAAGCAATTCATAAGAACTTTCTTTTAAGTTAGGGTATATGGAAACCAGCAAGAATGTATGCAAAGCTACACTCTCGCAAGTCCTGCTGCCTTGTGAAGCTCCTCTTCCAGATTGCGTTCCTGTTCTTCATGAGGGAGTAGCATTTTCTGGATGTTGTTATCAGATCTTTATACAGACATTTAATTGTCAGATATTCCTACCTGTAACAGGTTACAAAATGTTCGTCTATACCAACAGGAATTGAAGAAGCTGAGTGATTTGTACTCAAACTTCTAGAAGCTTGAACTGCTGTTTATGGATCCTATCTTCCGTATACTGCAACATCAAGCTGTGTTTGCCAGTATCTGTGAAGGATATATGGGTTGGAGAACTTAGAATAATATCTTCTTTTTGTCCCAGCCCTTGTCCCAGCCTTCACTCTCTTTGGCCAATCATTGCAAAGTGAATTAATGTCTCATTGAAGGCTATTCCACAAAAGTATGGCAGAAGTATGTTTTCATTATTTCTGCAGCGTTACCAACCTGCACCTTCAACAGAAAAGACTGGGAGACTTGCAAGAAATGAATAAGGAAGATATCCTTCTTAGAAATACAAGATACAACCTTGGAACAACATTATTATCAAACACTCTAAGTATGCCAAAGTAGGTTTATATGACCACTGCATTTCACTTTCTCTTTCTGAAGGCAACATACCCAGAATAACAGGAAAGTCTGCTCTGAATGCTTATAAATCACAAGTCCTTCTGCTTAGTAAAGGACGGTATCTTCAAATCCCTGCATTCTTGAAACAGTAATTTCAGAACAAACTTCTTCATAAATTTGAACTCGTAAATGTTCTCAGTGGGACTGAGTAAAGGCAGAAAAAGAAAAACCGAATTTCAGGCCATGGCCCAATGAGCTTCAAAGTCTTCACTGCCTTTTGATCTACTCAAGGAAGACAGCTCAGACTGTAGATATCTAAATCTGAGTGCCAAAGTACAGGTATCATGGTATCTATGTTTCTACTGTAATCAATATTGACTCCAGCTGGTGAGTCCAGCGAGGTACTGGGCTCACCACAAGATACATTTGTCTCAGCAAGATCATTGTAGCTTCAAAATATCCCAGTTCTGGTCTCTCTTTTACTAGTTTCAGGTCAAAGAAACTTATTTAACTCTGTGGAATTTACTTTCAGTGTTGCCATTTTGAATTAGAAGAGCACCAGTTAGACCACTTTACACTGAAAAACTTATTTTAATCTTATAATTACAGTCATTAACAATTTACTAATTCTAATAAGTATCATTCATCCAATACCGTATGGACTGGTGTAATGGTAAAAAGACAGAATTCCTAGTATTTGCATAGATTACACAGCAATGGTAATAAATCCTAAGCACCAATTACTTTAAAAAAAACCCACCACAATGAACACAAAATTATGTTAATGATAATGAAATCAGAAAGCTTGGAGTCAAGCACAGTGTTTCAATCAGACTGCAGAACCATATAGCATTAGATCATCAGTACATTTTTTCTGATCCACTGAATAAAAGCTGATACCTACCTAATTATTAAATTGACAGACATGTTTTCGTAAACAGCAGAATATCTTTGCAAAGGCCACTGGCTCATGTGGAAAGAATAGTAATACTCTTCTTTTGTAGCCAGAAGCTGTTTAGGTAAAGAAAGAAATTCCCTGGCTTTCAACATTCCTCTGAGGAGATCTAGAAACATCCATCCCTTCTTGACAAGTGATAGTAGGATGTACAAAGAAAAATAATCAGTAAGCACATTTTCATTGCCAGAGAGTCAGAAAGTAGGAAAATGCTCTCTGCTAGACTTGATAGAGAATCAGTTCTAACACAGCCTTCATTTGAAAAAGCTCACTCCGCAGCAGGACTTTTCACTGTGAATAGCAGTGGTTGTAACGTCCCAGGCATTTATTTTCAGTTTATATGAAGTACTAAGTGATCTCAGACAAAACCAGGAACAACATATGCACTAGTTTAATATGAAATATTTTAATTGTTCCCAGAAGTGGAGTAGGAAACAAATGTCACAGACTTATGAAATACAGTCTTTACATTGAACAGGAGGACATTTATATTCAGATAAAATAAGAGCTGTGTGGCATATTACCAAATCAGGAAGAGCAGTTGGGCTCATATCTCCTTCTACATTGCCATGTCCTGTGTGCATTCACATTCAGCTCTCGCTGTAGCCAGTATGTCCTCAAACATTCATTACGTCTTGTAACATGTTTGTCACTTGTCTGTTCACTCAGTCAATCCCAGCAGGAGGAATATTTGCAGTAAAGTGTCTTCTGTAACAATCCAGCTGGTGCTTAGAGTCAGCAGACCACATTTTCCCTTTGCTGCAAAGTTCAGTTGTGCGTGGGTGGAACTCATCTCACCCAAATATAGTCCACAGAAAGAAATAAGCACTGTGGGGTAAGATTTGTCTACACTATTTTAGGCATTGACCTCAGGATGAGAAGATTTCTGCTATCAAGCACCTATTTCTCTTCACTGACAGTACAGTGAGCCTGTGATGACTCACTCAGATGTAGGAGTCTGCATCTGGTCTGATGAATCCTGCCTGGAGTCTCTTGAAGATAAGGGCAAGACCTTGAACTGGAGGCAAAACTCTTACAAAAAGCAAACGTAAAAAGCAAATGCGCATAGCGGACCACACTGCTGAGGAAATAAACTACGTCAGTACTGAGGCACGCACTTACCTGCTATTGGTGGGGTTTAAAACATCCCTGATACAGAATGTTCTGTGAATCAGAAATACCTGAACTTGTGCCTGCTACATTTGATTTTGTTCTAGTGTGTATTTCTGCCCAAGTTGGTGTTACATTGCTAAGTGGAAAGCTTGATGCTCCAGTACCTAACAAGGACTTGTTGAAATTTAATAGCTTCTGACAAAGATGAAATGTATTAATTTAAAAGGCAACAGCTATTCCTAAATTACAGCTTATGTAGCAAAGAGGTAGATGGGAGAGTGCATAATTGAACCTCAGCAACATAGTAGACAGACACTTTACCTGACTGGTAAATTTGTCTGACTGGGACACCTTTCAGCATCTCATTTGGAATGACCTATATCAGTGTTTCCATAGAAATCTTTTTTTGTATATTGGAAAACAAACAACTGCACATTTCAGACTATTTGTCAAAATATCTTAAAATGCATTCATGCACCAATTCCAATACACTTGTTCAATTTCGGGGTTTTTTTGTTTGTTTTGTGGAGGGTTTTGTTCGGTTTTACTTTTGGTTTTGTTCTGTTTGGGATTTTTGTTGAGGTTTGGCTTTTATTTTTTTTATAAAAAATCTTTTGGATTCCATTTTATATAACTACAACAATGTCTTTTATGTCTGCCAATTTTTCCCAAATGCTTTTATGTAGACTGCGACATTCTCAGCACTCATCAAGGCTGTCACTAGTGTCAGCAACCAGAGCTGACTACGGACAAGCCATTCAAAAGGTTTCTTCCACAGATAAATAAAAAGTATCTATCATCTCAGCAATGCAACAATAGATTTCAGACTCAGGAGAATCTTGGCCAGGAAAAGGCTTTAGGGCTAATACCCAAATCAAAATGATAATGAAAAGCTTAGTACTTCTGAGGGGAAAAAACCACATGAGCTGTCCATTATTTATTGAATAGGGGCGCTCAATGGTAACATATACAATCTATATCTCAACTACATGGACATGAGAAAACAAGGAACATTTCACATAGATCAGGAATCATATTCTATAAAATCTCACTTCTGAAAACAGGTGAGAGTTTCTTAAAGAAAAAAGTTGGAAATCCTTGTGCAGATACTGTGCACAAGTCCTTGTACACCTCCACCTTATTCCAAGGGGCAAAGCTGCTACTATGCTTTGGAAGCAGAAGCTGTAATCATAAAGCTAGATTCCTCTTCCTCCAAAACTTCATTGTAAGCTGAAAGGAACTTGAGGCATGGCATAAGATATAAAGCTGAAATCTGAAATTGAACACTGAAATATAATAAATGTTAGATTAAGTAGTTAGTTGAATAGCTTAAATGTTTGCATTATTGTACTCCCACATATGGGCACCAATTGGTGCTCTAGTACTATTAGATAAAAAAAGGCTATTTTGTTTCCTTTTATTTTAATCATACCTCTTTCTTCTCTGGCTGTACAATACAAACAGCCCTCTTCAAAATCAGTGGGTGTTGGTCTTATTTTGTAGCTGAAGAACTGGACCTAATTTTAAGGGCCTTTTTAAAGGCTTCTTCAACTGCAGAAATTGGCCCACTTTCCTCATAGTGGAGATATCTGACACAGCCAATATTTTCTTTGCCATAGCCACAATAGAGTTTATAAGAATTTTTGTGCAGAGAATCAACCTTAATTTCTATAATTAGAGCTTGATGAGAGGATTGCACTTCAACTTAGTTCCTGAAGCTTTAATAACATTATTAATTACTTTTTCCAAACCGGACTACAGTCTCAGAAATAATGGGGATAACCTGAAACCAACTGATATGATTTGCAGAGTTTTAAGCAAAATATTGGATTTTGTTTGCATGCACAGTTGCATTGACGGTCCACTAAACAAGCATGATTGTGATTCTCCATTCAGATGGCGTTACTCAGCTATGGGTATATGTAATTGAGTTTTCTTAGACACTAATGAAACGTTGGGGTTTAATGGTTCACACAACTTTCTTTGAATCTTGCACTAACATTTAAAATTGGAGTATCTTAGCCCTTCCAGTCAGAAAATTGTCACTTTTGATAAAGAAGATGTGAGTAAAAGGAAAAAAACAGCCATGCAATACAGAACAAATACATGAGCTTTTACGCATTTAAATCCATGCAGTATTTTCTGTGTGTATTTCACATGTGAAGTGTCATATAGGGTACTTTAAAACCACTCACTCTCCTGACTTTGTGATGTGTTTCTGTAACAGAAGTCTACCCTGTTAGTCTTTGATATATATAACCATTTGAAAATGACATTTTCTGCGATTTTCCTTCTCTTTATGCCATTTACTGGCAGTTGAGACTTTCCCACTTCCTTTCTGTTTTAGAAAAAAGAAGAGACAAGAGAAGGGTAAAGGAAAAAAGAAGTAAGAAGGAAAAAGAAGAAAGAAGAAATAAATAAAAGGAAAAAAAGGAAAAATATAATAAATAATATAAATAATAATTATAATAAATAATATAAAATATAATAAATAATATAAAAATATAAAATATAAAAGATAATAAATAAAAGGAAAAAAAGTAGTTTTATGAATAATTATTAAGCTCTGAATGTAGCTGCGTTTTCATCTTTTACATGAAAAAAGCATAATTCTACACATGACTAGATGGTATTCCAAGGCATGGAGTTAGATGCTGATGTCATAATATTTTCCCTTACAAAACTGAATTGAATGAATTCAGCACAATGCAGTGTTACAACATCAATATTGCAACATCCATTTTCAGTCATCTTCTTTATTTTTGCTTTGCTTGAAAGAGAAATGATTCTGTAGAGCTGAATCCAAATGTATGAAGACAAATATATTTATTACATTTCCTTTACCAATGTACAGGTAAATTACTGTACAGGTAAATTGCTTTACCAATGTACAGGTAAATTACTTTACAGGTAAATTGCTTTACCAATGTACAGGTAAATTACTTTGAATGCTCATGTAACAGAAAGTGATTTGTTTACTTGGTAAAGCTTTTGTGTTTTCATGTGAGACATGGAAATGTACCTTTGAACACATGACTCTGCTGAAGTAACAGATACTTGACACTCAGCCCAACACTCAAATAGCTGTCTACAGCTTCAACATCCACAACCCTGTCAGCAAAGCTCTGTTCCAAGGCAACTGCCTTGTCAAGAAACAGTACTAATTAGTCCACTTTAATGCAATTCTAAGGCAGCTTTACTACTTTCAGGACTCAAATTACTATATTTGTGTGCTAGTTTACTTCAAACTCACTTGGACATCACATTGGTTGTTGTAGACATATTATTTGGAACCACAAACAAACGAATAACAGCATTTGCCCAAACACTTAAACACCTAAATGCCTTTAAGTTCCAGCTCTGAAACTTTTGTCTGTTTCTCATGGCAGTTGGTACAGCTTCCATGCCAGCAGCAATGTTAACTAGCTCCTATGGGTATGTGCATCAGCCGCTCTCAGGTCAGAGCAGTGCCATTCCCAGAAGATATCCAGAGCAGTTAAAATTGAGTGCCAGCCTTCTTTCCCAGGCAAAAATCAATGTGAGTGATAATACATTTCATCAATAAAGTTAATGTCCAGAGACCTTATTCAAAATCACATCATTAGAAATTATATTGATATTTCTTTCTGAAAGAGATAAATCTGAGGAAGAGCTCCAATGCCTACTCTATAACATGCTTGTCCACCATATTCAAGAGATTAATATAAATAAGATTTGTTATTATATTGTCTGTGTCAATAGGTGATAGGTCTGGAAATAACTCCCGTCCAACGAAAGACAGGAGCAGGGGTTTTTTTTGTTTAAGTAATATTGGACAAGTGCCTCAACACTCCAGATTTAAAGAGATTAAGAGCTAGCAGTGCAATAAAACCAAATCTAGATAAAGATTGGAATCTATTTCCAGTTTTAAAGCTACCCTAGTGAAAAGTGACTTGAGTTTTATGGTCAGACTTTTTTAAGAAGCAGATTCTTGACACATTTTTGAGGACTACATTGAGTAACAAAGTGAAAAGTGAAAAATTAGCAGTAACAAGCAGTGAGGTTCCTGAGGAACTATTTATGGAAAGGAGCAGCTACCTCTACATTGAAAAGAATAGGAATTTTTTATAATTGTTCCTTCAAGGAACAAATACAGACTGAAGTAGGAGCCACCTTTCTGGAGAAAGACTTTGAATAGTTCAATTGCACTTCTAAATACCTTTACTTTTTCATTATCACGAAACGACTGTTTTGCTACTTGAGTATGAGATACTTTCTGGATTACATAGAAGCAGGAAGACTAACAGGTGGTTCATTTTTTTTTTTTTTTGACAAATATAAAGGCAGAAATACAGGCAAATATCCAATGAACACATTCTTTAGAAAAAGATAAAAGGACCTGCTTCGTCACTCTGTGAGACTAGAAAGCTAATAAACAACTTTCTGGTGTTATTTTCTGTTTTGTTTAGTCTTCTCTGGAGTTTAATAACAATCAAATAGCTATAACAATTAACCTCAGTAATAAAAAGGAGAGAGCTGAAGCACGAATAAGGGAGGGGGGAAAAAAGGAGGAAAAAAGGCAGAAAATGCTTAGATAAGGTCAAGTTGGTCCTGGGAGCAGGAATTGCAATAGATGGCCTCCAGAACTGATTTGTAACCTAAATTATATCACACTTCTATAAATTGCCTTTCCCTGCTCAGGCTGACCTGGTGGAACTCACACTGATGTCTATGGGGAACTGAGTGTGAGTCCCTTAAAAGCCAGCAACGGCAACATGAATTTCTCAAGGCAAACTGAATTTAAATAATGCATTTTATTGTACAATGGATCCAAACCACTTCAAGTGGATGTGCAGTGCTCTATTTTTACTCAAACCACCATGAAAATACAAAAAATCTGACATTTTTCAAACCGGCTAGAGGAATGTTCTGTAGAGGAGGGGTTCCCAGGCTTGGTTTCTTAAGCTACTGCTGCCAGTAATGGTAAAAAGTCCCTGACTCTCTGCTGGGCACCATTCAGGTAAAAAGGAGGCATTTTGCTAACATTAAGGTCTTTAAAGTAGGTTGAATACTTTACTGGAGGTACTTAGACTGTGTTTTCTAAATGACTTCCCTAGCTGAAATTTTTATAAGCTATATAAAATTGCCTGCAAACTCTATGCCAAAAACTTATCAGTGCTCACCATCAAATGAGAAGGATGTCTTGTGGCTTTCTGCAAAAATCCAGCTTGATTCTGGTACTTCTCAGTATTTCCACTACTGACTCATAGGGAGTGCTTTTATGAAATTAGTATACAATGTGAAGTTTAATGTGAGTTGAGAGCTCTCTGGATGAGAATTAAAAGGAACACAATATCTTCATTAGCTGGAGTAGCAGTCTGAAATAAACAGAGCCACAGAATCATGGAATGGTGGAAGTTGGAAGGAACCACTGCAGGTATCTAGTCCAACCTCCGTGCTCACCATCCACTTACCCAGCCTGCACTTCCTGAGCTTGGCTATGAGGATGTCATGGGATAAGGTGTCAAAAGCCTTGCTGAAGTCCAGGTAGACAATATCCACTGCTCTTTCCTCATCTATCCAGCCAGTTGTTCCATTGTAGAAGGCAATCAGATTGGTTCAGCATGATTTCACTTTCATGGATCCATTCTGACTACCTTCCAATTACCTTCTTGTCGTCCACATACTTAAGGATGGCCTCCAGGATGAGCTGTTCCATCACCTTTACAGGGATTGAAGTGAAGCTGACTGGCCTGTAGTTCCCAGGGTCCTCCTTCTTGCCCTTTTAGAAGGCTGGAATAATCAGCTGTACAAATAGAAGATGGGAAACCACTGGATAAGCTTTGGAAAAGAAAGTCAGACCTGCAAATTGAAGAGTTTACAGTGTCACACAGCTGCACTGTATCTACCTACCTCGTCTTGGCATATAGAAGCAGGTGGGTTTTATGCAAGATGTGAAGTAATCCTTACTTTCCTTCCAGCTCTGGCACGGTCTCAGCAGGAATCCTGCCTCTCATACAGAATACTGTAATTAGAGAAAGAAGAGAGTAATAGGCGTGTCAGTGACAGAGTTGCAAGAATAATCAGAGCCCTAGGAAACATGGCTTGTCAGGGGCAGTGCGGAATGAAGTGCGGTTGTTTAGGTTAGGGAAGACTGAGAGGAAACATGACAGTCTTGGGATGCATAAAAGGCTGTTGAAACTATTTTGAGAGCACTTCCTGGTGAGAAACGTATCTTCCAGGACTCTATGGCACTGTATTTCTGGCAAGACAAGCAAATATTCATCTAATAAATTCTAATTTTAGATATTGAGTGGATCCATTTTCCACCACCTAAGCTGTCAGTAAAACAATATTCCTCGAAAGACAGTCTACAAGGTGTTGTAAAATACCACTGTACATGCTCAGTTATAAGCAAGCAGGCAGGCCAGTGAAAAGCAAAGTTTTCTAGTGAATGCAGGATGCTGTGTATGAAAAACATCTTTGCCTCAATGTGACCCACAGATTGTAACTAAAAGGGGATACATAGCCTGCAAACTGCTAAAGGTTGGTTCTGTGGATATACAGTCAACTGGTGGTGGTAGTTGCCTTTGTAAGCCTCCAATCCATTTCAGCTGTCTTTTTTAAACTATATCAGATGAAAACTGAGGAGAAGAGGAAGAAAAGGAGAATGAGAATATAGATGTCAAGAATTCAACTAACATATGAGATTGCACAGACTGACACTCACCTGCCTTTTTATGACAGAAGCTCTAGGGCAAATGTTTTCCCTCAACACCTATGTCTGATCAGTTGCCCTCTCACCTCCATTAACTTTAACAGGCTTTCAAACACCTAGTTCATGCACAGACGTCCTGAAACCTACCCTTAGTGCTTGCAAGCACTTTCATGGTGTCATGATGCACCCATACTTGTTCTTTTTGACCTTTTCTTGTTCTGAACTTTCCAGTATTTTCTCCTGCTCCTTTTGCTTCTATGCTCCTTTCATGGAAAGAAGTTTTCATATGAACAGCCAAAAAACATCATTCACATACTCTTTGCTGGTGCTATGTGAGATGCTGGAGTAGAGACCAAGCTCTAGAAAGGGTCTGAGTTACTTAAAAGAGGTTTTAAATAAATGAACGGGATTACAAACAGATTCTTTAGCTGTAGGACTTGTGTATGTGAATATTTTAGTGGCCTATTTTCTAGTGCTCTAGTGTGGATGAAGGAAAGCTTGCCTGACAGCTGTATCTCTGTCCCTTTCCACTGCTGTGGAGAAGGAACATCTTGTAACAATTGCATAGTAAAGAGAGTCCTGGCCCCATCCTGAGTTGTCTGCACTCTGCTAAGACGTGTCCTGCCTCCACATTCAATTCATTTTGTGTAATTGAGCAGCATTTGTTTGCGCTTCCTCTTGCCCAAGCATCAGACAGAATAGCTTTTGCCTCCCACCTTTCATAAAGAAACCACTTATGTTTTTGGAGATGTTGTGGGCTTCTGGGGGAAGAACAACTTGGTCACCGAGTGAAGCATTTAAATTCCAAGTGTTGTGGAAGGGAACAAAGAGAGGGAAGAAAAGAAAGTGCTCTTGCATTCAGCATGCACATTCCCCATAACCCTGGGCTTGAATGGCAGCTGAGTGGCAGCGCTGTTTGCAGCTGAGAAGCAGCAGGGTTTATTTCCACAGGCTATAGCTCTCTTTTTAACTTTTGCAAAACCACTGTCAGCCATTATTAACAGAAGGATCAGAGAATGAGCAGAATTGTAAATATTGGTGTTCTGGCTATAAAGAGACAAACTAAAAAGGCACAACTACACCTCCGAAGTTCTTGGGAGACGAACCCAAGAGCTGTGAACCCACTCCACAAGCTGTTCCCCTGAACGTCTGTGTGCAGGCAGTTTGTTTCATTGGCAGCACAGTATTGATCATGATGAAAGCTGATTTCACTGCAGGCAATAAGGGATACACTATCACAAAACCGCACACACATACAAAGTTCATTATTTTCCCTCCATTTATTAGATCACTCCCTATGAAACTCGCATGCAGAAAAGCTCTTGTCTGGCAGTCTTTCAAGAGGAAATGAGAGTCTGTCCATAAAGAGGGCTGCTACAAGAAGCCACAAACAGAAATGTTGCCGTAGAGTGGCCTAAAGGATCTTGCATCTGTACTGTGGACAAGAAAATCCATACAAAAGCATCTCTCAAACTATCTGAGGGGAAAGGATTAGCATATTTGATAAGCACATGGTGGGACAGTGGTTTCCAAAAAGGCTGGTTAGCAATTTTTAACCAGACCTTTCCCTCCCACCCCCAGGGGTATGCCAGTTCAATAACTTGCATATTTAGCAGGGACATGCTGGTTTTATTTAGCCTTTCAAGGCAAATGTGCCTGCCCTTCCATCACCTTGCCTTTACTCCCCATAGCAGCACTCAGAAGATGCATTTCACAGGGCTGACAGACTCCCCACCATGCCTAACAACCCCAGAAGTCTGAGCTCGACTGGTGACTGAAGGAATTTCAGCTTCCATATGTTTGCCTTGCAAATATTTTGAGCTCAGAATCACTGGGGAACCCTCTTCATTTTGTTTTCAGTCAGAGGATATGCTTGACATGTGGAGCAAGAGCTCCAGTTGTCTTCACCCCCCTTAACCTTCAAAAATGAATATTCCAATGCAGACCAAAACCACGCTTGTCACAATAGAAAATCCAAGTAGGAGATCCTCAGTTCAGACTTGTCCAGCTTCTCGGGGCTGTTACATATCAATAGGCAACTGAGGACAGGCATGTACCAGAGCAGTTTGCTTCAGGAGATAGCAGAATCTCCCCCACAAAGGATCTTTAAAGAGTAAGGTAAACTCATATTTGTCAGTAATTGTCTAGGAAAGGCTGAGCTTGGTGCAAAGCAGGGCATTGACCTGACCTCTGCAAGCTCCTCTGAGCCACGTTGCTTTTATTCCAGGCCGCTGGACAGAGCAGCATCTTGTTCCATTTCAGGTTTCTGGATGCTGTTTACATCCTCTGCATTTGAAGGTTTTGAGATCCAGGAGGCTTTTAAGCAAGTTATTTCCAGAGCACGCCTTCAGAAAAGGGTGGACAGATTGAGTGATCAGTTTGCAGAGGAAAACCTGTGTACAACTCTTCAGCAGATTCTTGCATTACCACTGGGCTCACCCTTTGCTCTCTCCTCCAGTGGAATAAATCACCAGGAGCCCACAAATGAGAAAAGTGCAAGCAATTTAAATGTAAAGGTGGGGATGAGAAGGGAGAGAGGCTGCAGGGTCAGCTGCCTCAAAAATGCATAAACATGTGCCCTGCCAGCTATTTATGAGGGCAGGTCTGTGGAGGATAAAGTATTTAGGTTTTTCACACCTAGATGTTCATGACTAAGAAACAGCTCAGTGCTATGTACCTTGTTTAAATGATATGAAGCTGAAAAATGTATGCCTCCTTTTGAGGATGTAGCCTGTAGCATACGCACACAGAAGTCAGTACTCTCAGAACAGTTCAAATAGGGAAAATACTAAAGATACTGCCTACAAGGCCAATACAGGCCCAAGAACAGCTCCCACACCCAGCGTCATTTTAACCCTCTTTTTCTAGGGTCCCTCAGATTTGAGTGGAAGCAGGACAGTTTCTGGTTAAGTCATCTAGCAGACCACTGTCTGTCACCTTTCCTATTTGCCACCTCTTTCACATGCAAAGAAGCAGCAGGCAGAAGAGACCTCATTTCAAACCAGATGGGCATGTATTTGTGTGATGGGAGGGAGGACGCATGCATTCAAAATATTCATGTCTGCCTGCAAAATGCTTATAATTTGGTCATAAAAGAGGCCCAGTGAACCCAGTGGAGATGTAGGAACCTAACCAGTAAGATCTTTAAATATTTAGTTGAAATTTGACCATTCACCGAAAGCTCCTTATTCAATGTTAGAAGTAGTTGATTCTTTACTGTTTTATATGAAAGAACCCATCTTTCCTCCCTCAGCTAACTTTTACTAGTATGTCAATTTTTCACCCTTAGGCCCAAATTCTGGTTGGCTGCATATTGATGCTACTCAACTGTGTAACAGCATTGGCTCTAATGCAATAGCTCTCTATTCATTGTGGTGTAAGCAAGATAAGAATCTGGCCCTCAGATCTTAGTTTAAACTTGACCTAGATGATTCATGCTTTGAGATCTCAAAATGAGATTACTGCAAAGTGCTTTACAGTGGGCTGCCAAAAGGGCTAATCCATTCCCAGAAGCTAATGCACAATACAGCTGATTGTTATCAGAGGTGGGCAGAGAGGTATCTGCCTACTCACTACTTGTCTGTCAGCATTTGCTGCATTTTGGCTCCTAGAAAAGGTCTACAGTTCTGCTTTAGCTTTTAGAGCTATTAACATGCTGGAAATTGATGTTGCTAAGGACATCTGTAAATGTGCCTTAGGGACTTATAAATACTTTATAATATTGAATCGTTCCTGCTTTTGCTAGCCACAGGAATCCTATCAAACCAACAAGGGAAATTTCCAGGGACTTCTGTCAAAATGGACATGAAAAGAAAATAGTGGACTTTGCCATGACTTTTGCTTGGACCACCTCTGTGAATGGTATACTGTGAATAGGCAGGTCATGAGCTACCTTTCTGAACAGAAGCCCTTCATAAGTCTTTCGTTATCAGATATAAATTAATTCAAACTTATATCTTCCCATGGGACTTTTCTTCTTTTGCTACAAAATTGAAGCCATTTCTATCGTATTAAAGTTCTTCTTACATTTAATTATTTTCTGATAAATGAAGATTGAAGTACAAGCTCACACAACTTTGCACTGCACTTAAATGACTCCAGGCTGGCTTTGCAATATGCTCTGCAGAGCAGCAAGTGCAGCAGAGGTGTTCTTCTGCCTGTGGAATTGTTTGTCTAGAAATCCTTTCCTGTGAGTCCAGGAGTGCAGCTTTCAGCCCCGGACCCCTGTGTAATGACATAAGGCTGGATGTACCTGTGAAAGCACTGGGAAACACACAGGAAAAAAGATAAATTGAAGTCTTTACTGCAATACAGAAGACCAATATAGTGCCAGACACAGGAGATGGGAAGGTGGGCAGAGATTTGCAGGTCTATTGTAGCACACTGAGTTTCCCCCACGGTGCACATGATGACTTTCTGTGAAGCTTAAATTAGTATGCACTTTATCAGCCCTTATTCTTTAATAATGTCTTTTTTAATAGGGACAGCTTGATCCAAGGCAATCCCATCAATCAACACTGTCAGCTATGGCTATGGTATTTGCACCATTAACTCTGGTCCGCAGCTGCTGCTGTCCGCAGCTCATGACTTTGGAATTACACACCCAGTTTCAGGCTTCCAAATTTCAAATATTTGACAGCAGGAGATCAATGAGATTTGCTGTCATTAGCAGAATCTAGGAACAATAATGGGTGCCAGTTCCTGGGTGTATCTTCTCTTCTACTGCACTCAAGCGAGGCAATCAATTGATGCCCTTTAAAAAGTGGCTCCAATCCTTATACTGACCAGAAGTTTGCTTATAGAGGCAATTACAAAGGCCAAATTGCAAGTGTTAATGGTTACATTGGCCCTTAGTGGAAAATATTAGCAGTGAAATGCAAGTACATTGTACTCTCATGGTTAAAAGTCAGTAAAAACCCTACCTATTTTTATCTCCATTTCTTATATGCCTGAATTTAAGGAAATAAGACTATGCTGTAATGTCAGTGATAATGCCAAGCATGCAAACTCACTTTTCTCCCACATCCTTTGCTATTTTTCCTACTTCAGTGTTCAGTTTGTTGCATTTTATTGGCAAAGTAGAAATCCTAAATTATTTTTATTATAATCTCCACCTCTAATTATTTTTTAATCATGCATTACCTTGCTCCTGTTATGAAATAAGGATATTGTGGCACAAACTGTGGAATACAGTAAGTAAAGTAAAATCCACATCCTTTACTTCCTTAGAAACATTCATGGCTAAGTTTTCTTCAAAAAGCAATTAAAAGGATGCTATTTATTTATTTGGAATCAGGATTGGATCATGCTATAGTCTTAAAAGAAAGACCTAGTAACAACTTGTCATTGCCCTCTCTTTGGCACTGATCAGGCCACACCTAGCACTCTGTGTGCATCTTTGGACTCACAGAGTCTGTACAGAGGGAGCTCTACAAACCAGAGCAGGCTCTGCTGCAGGCAGCCTGGGGCTAACAGCATGATGTGTGAAGCAAGGCTGAGACAACTCACCATCTTCAGCCTGCACAGCAGCAGTCCTAGTTGCTAGATTCAACTGTCTAATAAGGGGTTAAAGAGAAGACGAAGACAGACTCTTCCCAGAGATGCACAACAGCGGGACTATGACAAGGCGCAAATTATGGGAAACTCCAGCTAGATAAGGAGAGAAAATTCACAAGGAAGGAGATTAAGTGTAGAAACAAGCTGAGAAGGCTGTGGAATATCCAGCCTCGGAAATATTCAGAACTTTGCTGAATAAAGCCATGAGCCAACTGACCTAGCTCTGAAGTTTGACTTTTTGCTCTGAGCATGGTGTCAGAGTAGCTGTCTGCACAGGTTCCTGACCTAAGTTACTGTATGATTCTCTGTGTCTGACCCTTTTACTTTAAGTCCTCTTTGAGATTACTGTTTTGGAACAAACCAAGGGGTGACATAGGTCTTCCTTCTAGAAAGCAATCACTATTAATGAAGCTGATACCCTTCATGTAAGGAGCATGAATGGAGAGCACAAATGTACACACTTGCACACACTACTATCCTACTGAAAATGGAAACAAGGAACAAACACCAACAGATTTTTAAAAGCTAACACAAAATCCTGTCTTTTCACCAAATTCTAGCAAGAACATAAAGGACCTTGATCGTAACTATCATCATTTTGCTTTGTCAAATCTTCAGATGAGCCTTGAGACTAAGGAGAAGTCATGTCCTAAAAATGAGTAAAGAGGAAAAAGCTATACAGCTCTGAAGCTATATGAGGGATCACTGGCGGGCTGAAGTTATCTCCAAAATGTTAATTTAAGGTGTTTCAGAACTTTTTGGCTATATCCCATCATTTGTTAACATCCACTTTCCTTCCTCTCTCAGCATTTATTGTGCACTTTCCTGTGAAAGCTATACCTTGGCTGTTTTGCAGAATTGTGCCAGTGTCCACGTCTGCAAAGTAGTGAATGCACAGCTACCCAAAGAATGGATCACTTTCAGTAAGTTATGACTGGAACAGCACTGACTTTGGGAGTCCTAGAAGTAGTCAAAATCTTCCTAAGAAATAAAAACCAAAGAAAAATGCAATCTAGATGAAATGGCAAAATATAGGGTTGTGAAAAGATCCATGGCATCTCAGACTAACATTTGTGTTTTCTACAAATACTCTTCTTGACACTCCTCCAAAAGAATTTTGAGAATTCGCTGCATAATAACTATCTCTAAGGCCTAGATGGCATTCAGAGGTTTCAAAATAACCATCACTTACACAAGTGGTCTGCAATTTCCCTGTCTTTATGCTCTAAATATGTCCCATTGGAAGCACAAGCTCTCACAGATTGGGAGGACCTGAGGGACCCATGCAAGAGCCCATCACATCACTTGGACTTTCTCCTGTTTTTTTCCAAGAAAAGAACAAGCTTTTGAAATATTTTCTTCAGATTCCTAGATGGATTTTTACATTCCAGACACAATCCTCAGATTTCCTCCCACTCTGAAGCTATTTATTGTATCAGGCCCTGGGCTTTCCTTCCTGAAATTTCCCCACTTTCTTCAGATGGGATTTTCCTATAAAAAAGGCTCTTTCATGCCCGGAAAAGGTTAAAGAAAGACTTACCATGCATCAGCTGTGCCGTGGTAGTTTTTCATATGGATCTTCATAGCTTGCGCTAAACACAACACATCTCAGCAGAGCTCAAAGCCTGTTCAGTTACTCCTCACCCATCATGAGTTAAGCACATGCATGCAATTACTGATAAACTCTTAATCTTATCATCTGCCAGTCCTCAGAGAAAATATTGCTGACCTGCTCACTGATTTATGACTAAAGACTTGGACTGGCTTATGCACTTGCCTTGCACTGGGGAGAAAGCCAGGAAGCTGGAGTCTTTGCAGCTTGTGGAATCTTTGCAGCTTTCTTGTGAGCAACTGCTCGCCAGCCTGAGCAAGAGGTTCATCGCAGGGACTCTTATCAGTCATCATAATTGATCTTTTCAAGAGCAACCTGGTAACAAACAGTAGTTTTGTAGATCTGATTTACTATTGAAATTCAATGTGTTACCATCTGCTTGCCAGATTTTTAACAGCTATGCAAACACACTTTGTATCTGAAAGGCCTTCATTTACTTTTTCACCATCCTTTCACTTTAATGTACTAAAGATGACTTATGGGCATCTGACATTTTTCTTTGGTAGAGATGATTTAGCAAATTTATGAATTATTGCAGCTTGTGGGCTTAAAAACAACTTACAAATCCCAAGCCCTTGTCTGTGCACCTTGTGTTTAATCCAATGTCTTTGAGGAGATTTTTACCCCGATAGAGGTGAAGGTGACTTTGGTGATTTCCGAAGGAGATTTAGACCATATCTTTGAGGTCTGGGGGGCTATGTATTCAAAACATCTAGGAAAAGGTACTTGAAACTGTTCTGAAACATAATGTTTTGGAACTTTTCAACACACTGGATCTCCAGTGGACATCCAACACCATATCTCCATTGCAAAGAACTAGGAGATGCATGAGATAAATACAAATATATGGGATGCAAGTTCAGAGGCCAGATTTTCTTATGCCCATGGTAAAGCTATAATTATGCCTCTCCGATTAAAAGAAAGTCTGCAATAGCCAAGCACTGATATTAGCTTCAACAGCCTAATGACTTCTCTAGCATGTGTCATTTCCTAGCAACCTCCAACAAACCACTGATGATACAGACCTCTCCTTTTGGAAGGGAGTGATAAAAACTCCTGTTCTAGCAGATTAGCTTCTCCATACCAAGCTACCTGTGTAAGTAAAATGAAACTCCACTGTTGAAGCAATTTAGCTCCTAATATTTTCAGGTTGAAAAAAATAGACCACGTTAAATAATGGAAAAATTTACATAATAATTCTTTTTTCCAAACCAGCCTGCCCCACTTTATTGCATGTATTCACTGGCTGTGTTTACTACCACGATGAAGAACTGTTATCTCCTCCAGTGTGAATATCTAATTACACATAGGCATAAGCATTCCCTTCTATTGTATTCCTACAGATAAAAATTATCTCTATATTTTAATTAGGAAACAACAGTGTCTTCATCTAGAGAACCAGTAAGTTCTAACTGATCTTAAATTCATAAATAAACTTTGGGTAATTTTAAATTGAAAGTATTTGTTCTATGATAAAAGTGGTTGGGACTCATACTGGTGCAAGTAGTTACCAACACACAGACAGGAGTTCTCACCTTTTCAAACATCACTAATTCCTGTTTACTTGTAAATGGTTATCTGAGCAGAAAGCCACAAAAAATAATCCCATAGTGACTATGAACTGACTCATTCAATCCCCAAATGATTGAACATACACAGAATGCCTGTACAGCAGTCCCCTTGCTGTATTTGCTGCTTAAGTGTCAAACTCATGTTCTGGAAATGTACTCTCCATCACATGAAAAATCTGGGAAAAATCAGAAGCATGGAGTTGAAGTGGGTTAGTTTTACCCTTAATTTCCATATCCTTTAATATAGCAATAAAATGAAAGCAGTTTCATGTAGGACGACTCAAAAGCTATATGGCAATAAAGGCAAGTAAGGTTAAATAGCAATCAAGCCAAAGTAGGTGTGTCAAAGGCTTCTAGTCACTCCTAAGGGCAGAAAACATTCAGTAATGCTCTATGTGTATAAATTTGAGTAACATAAGCATTTTCTCTGAGGAATTTGCATGAACAAAAACTTAGCAATTAACTAAATATTCAAACAAATAAGGTGATTTCAAAAATCAGGCAAACCCTAAACATTTATTAATTACGCTGTTGAAACACAAGTGCTGATAGCACATTTTACCTCCCCAAAGCAGATTCTGAAGTTAGCTAATCAATAGTCAAGCAAACTTCTAATTTGTTCCATAAATAGCAGTGCATTCACCCACTTTGCGGTGTGCGAGGAAAAAGTGACATTCCCAGAAAGTGGGTAGCTTGAAATGCTGCAACTCCTGGTAACAAGAAGTTTGAAATTCTTCCAGCTGGATGCATAACATAACCTTACATGACTTGATTTCTAGAGGTAGTAACTGGCTGGTTTCTTTCCCTGCAACAGATTCATCCAAACACGAATGTTTTTTGCCAATTTTTCTACTGAAGAGACTGAAAAAAGGAAGAAAAGCCAAGAACTTACTCTTTTTGGGGAAAGGAAAGGAAGTATGCAAGAAATACGACTAAAGGCAGAGTGGAAATTTTAGAGACAGATGAAATTATGGCTGTATTTCATCAGGGGAATTTCTTCAATAACAGGTAAGTAAAGAATTTCATTCTGGGCCTGACTCTCTGCTGCCTAAGAGCCTAAACATTTACATTTGGACAAAATCAATGCAAAATATAACTTATTTAAATTTGATGTTATTTAAAGCCTCACAGATGGAAGCAATTCCGCAAAACATAAAGCAATTGGAAAACAAAAGCTGCTGGTTTACATCCCCAAGTGAGCATCCAGGGAGACTCACCGAAATCATGATGCTCAGTTTAACCAGACTACTCAGTAGAGAGAGACACCATTTCCACCTGAGAAAACTTATCTCCATAAGTATTTTAACCAGTTTTGAAGAAACCAAAATCACAAAGCAGGACTCCCTATGCCAGAAAGGGCAAAGGATTCCCCTGTACTGGGCAGTTAACCCCAGTAGAAGGGCCAGAGAAGGGAATTTGCTTCAGAATCCTGCCACAGAGTGAAGAGCTTTGAAATTCAATCAGATCTGGTCAGCTGCAGTGAAAGGAAACCATTGGTTGCTGTGAGTGTGTACACAGAGCAAAGCTTTTTGTAGTAGCTGGGGAAACACGGCACCTTCTGTATACCTGTTTGAGATGCTGCTAATTCCTTTGCATGGTAAAGCACTGAGGTTCCTGTCAGTACATCTGAACTCTGTACTTGCTTGGTGGTTTTCCAGCTCACTTCCCACAGAGCTTGGAAGCTTGCTTAGAGCATAGGATTAACCACTTTCTGGATAAGGAATTGGCTGGATGTTCACACTGCAAGAGTTGTGGTCAATGGCTCAATGTCCAAGTGGAGACTGGTGACAAGTGATGTTCCTCAGCAGTTGGTACTGGGACCGGTACTGTTCAACATCTTTGTTGATGACATGGACAGTGGGATTCAGTGCACCCTCAGCAAGTTTGCTGATGACACCAAGCTGTGTGGTGAGGTTGATACGCTGGAGGGAAGGAATGCCATCCAGAGGGACCTTGACACGCTTGTGAGATGGGCTGATGCAAACCTTATGAAGTTCAACCAAGCCAAGTGCAAGGTCCTGCACATGGATTGGGGCAATCCCAAGCACAAATGCAGGCTGGGCAGAGAATGGATTGAGCTTGCCCTGCAAGCCATCTCCCTTGTGGGAACAGCCAGCTAACTATAAAGAAGGGGTTTCCAGGGCGAGAAACAGAAGGACTGAGGCAAAAATTAGCAGTGGTCAGAGCCAAGACTCTGTGTGGCCAGCAGAAGGGCAGTTCAGGGGAGAGGCAGCTGATGACGCTCCTGGAAAGTTCACCCTTTTCTTATATTGGGCACCTTACCTCAACCATGGTCAAATTCTCTTCTGCTAGTGCAGAGACTTTGGGGAAGCTCCTCTGGCTGGTAACAACAAAAATGTCCCCCCCTCAGGATATCCAAACCACACCTCTTTTGTCCTTCTTCTGATCCCCTGGGACAAGGAGAGGTTATTGCCCTGCTGCTCTGGCCTAACAGATCCTCAAAGACAAACAAAAGCCACATCCTGTGTGTATGACCCTGTGTCCATCTCCTCATGGCTCTGTGACATCCTGCTCCAGACAAAGCTGGTTTCCCTCCACTCTTTGTTTGTGACTTTCTATCAGCAACTTTCCCAGCCTTTCATACCATCACTTCTGGAAAAAGTAAAGATTGCTTTGTTCAACTTCAGTGATATTTATGTAGACTATTTATAAACCCGTATTTGGGTATAAATGACTGTAAATAGCTAGTGTCACAAACACAGCTGAGCCACATCTCAGGCTGAAAACAAGGGCTTTCCTCTAACCAGCAGCCTGAAGTCAATGCTTTCAATTTCCAACTGTCTTTATTCATGGTAGCATATAACCAACCCACAGCCCCCAAATGCTTTTATTTTGTTGGTATGCTAAACCATGCCTGATTTGCAGCACACCTCAAATTTCATGCAATACAGAAGGATGAGTCAATAGATGTTCATTAACACAAATAAATTAATTAGCATGAGTAAATGCTTTTTTTCATTTGGATTAAAGTGGAGAAGAAAGAGGAGTCAATCAAGACTGCTTTAGGAAAGTCACAGTACATTCAATTAGTTGTTACTGAACTGAAATCAGGTGTAACACGAGCCACAAAACTTTGAAGATTCTTATTTTTTTGTGAAAAGAAGAATAATAAATGGTCATGAGGAAATCACTGCAACTTCTCTGCAAAGCAGTGACTAATATTTCCCATATGAACATTCCCTTTGGCCTTTACTAATAGAATAGTTTGGCCATCTTCAGCTCTGAGGATTTTCACCAGCAAACATGCTGAACATGCTCCAGACCAACATGATTTTAACTGTCACAGTTACAGATGGCAGGAGGGAGTGAAACAAGTCCCAGGCAGTGAAAAGACACTCCCCAAGCTGAAGGTGATTCTCATAATAAAGCCATATGTCATGTAGCAAAAGCACATGGAGCAAAGCCATAGGGAGTCAAGCAGAGCATGAAGATTTGGCCTTTTCTTTTTTTTACCCCACATACAATACAAGCACCCCTGCTGCCTGCTTTAGGCAGAGATCAGCTGGGAGAAGGCATCCTGCCAGCCCGAAATATCCCTGAGCTTCCCACGCCAAGCATTAGGTGATAGTTTCTTCTTTCTCAGAGCAGATGTGCTGGGAATAACAGTATAAACAGACCGCATATTTTTCCCAGCAGTATTGATCAGGAGCTTCCTACCTCGCTGCTCACATCTATGTTCCAAATGTATGTTACACGATGACCTCACAGCTGTGTTGAATTCCATAATGTTATTCTGCAACAGCTTAGGGATTTAACAGAGAACTCAATTTGATTAACCATAGATACTCAGTATCTGCCAGACAACAAGGATGCTAAGAGCAGCAACATCTGCAATGCTAATACGGGATGGTGGTGCAGAGGGGGAGAAATTTGTTTGCCACTGCACGGCCATAGGGTCCACCAAGAAAAAGCCACCACAGACATCTTGAGTATTACCAGACCCTATAGGAGGCACACCCAAGAAGCAAGCCCTTCTCAACTGTGGTTATCTAACCACTTTACTGTGGTTATTTGACCAAGACTAGTTTAATTAGTTAGTAGTAGCAGATAAGGAGTAAACAAGAACTTATTGCACTCCTCCACAACTCTGCAGTAGGTTCTGCCTGCACCTCTAGTAAAACCACCTTTATAATCCTGAATTTCAGAGGTTGCTACTGCATAATCCTCAGCCACAGAAATGCAAAATCCTAAACTACATTAAGATAACTTGGCCAACTTGTTCCTTTCTTTTGAATTGTCTTCTCAGCATAGCTGCAGATGTGATCGCTGCTGATGCTGAAAGTACAAAATGCACGTTACCAAGCACAGGATGAAGTCTCAAAACCATTTGTTTATTCACAGCATAGTTGGCCTTAGATAATGCCATGTCTAAGGACAGGTGAAGAAGTGAGATTCCCCATGTGAAAATAGCCACCCTTCTTCTGTAGTTTATTCTTTAATATTTTTGAAAATACCATAACCTCCATTGGAAGTCTTAGCCAGAAAGCCTTGCTTCAGCTGTCCTCCTTTCTGCATTTGGTATCAGGGAGCACCATTTTGGACAAAAGGAAGAGTATGTTAATATTTATCCGAGAGAAACCCAATAGACCTGATCCTTATTAATCAAAGTCAGTGAACCTACGCAGTTGAGAATGTGATTCAGTGTTTGCAAACTTACATTTTGCAGCCGGACTGTTTTTGTAGAGTTTCTCCTCCAGAAATGGTATTCCCATACTTCTTCATTTATTCTGCTAATGAGTTTAACTGGGAATTTAGTGACATAATTTGTATAAAGAAAAATAAATGGCATTGCATTCTCAGCTTTGTGTGAAAAGGAGTTGTCATCATACTTCAGAGAAACAAATAGAATTTGTCCACCCACAGACAGGAGAGTTCTAAACTAATTAAACAGGCTGCTTATCTCATATTTGAAATTCAGGCTTCATCTTTCAAAGTGAGAGGGAAAGAATATTGCAGTCTATCAGCTATATATATATATATATGTAAGTGTTTGAATTAATCTTTGGATATCTCCCAGAGAAACTGAGAAAGCTCTTGTGCTGTCTACGGAATACAGAGAGTTACCAGGAGTGGTTATGATTTGCCCTTATTCAACACAACCTTGTTCAAGTTCTCTTTCAGAGATAAGACTTTTCTAAGGTCACCCAGCTATTACTTACATTATCAGTTCTAATCCTGGAAACTGCTTCATATTGAATTTAAATATCAGGCATTTTTAGATGGCAAATGCCTGATCGTTTTTTTCCTAGTATGAGAACCAGGAGAAGCATGGTGAAAGACAGCAAATTTAAGCCAAAGAAATATATACTCAACACTGTGTATTTAGCCTGAATTAGGTAGAACTAAGATCAAAAATGAGCAGAAAACTTAGATTAGGAATGAAGTGAGAATTTAAATAACAATTAGAAAAGAAAACATTTCTAAGGGAGTTGAACTGTGAGCAATCTGCAAATGGCTTTTCTTTGTTCTTTTATTTCCTGGGACCTCCTTCTGGTTTCTGGTACTGTCTACTGACAGAAATAAGTTACTATAGTAGATAGACTCCAGGTTTTAAAGTGGTGTTGAAATTCTTGTACTATTTCAGAGTGACCAAGTGAGCCTTTGACAATGCCCAAACAATTCTGCTCCTCAGGGCCTCCATCATTGTTTTAGGAATTGAATTGCATTTCTGTTAAAGAGCTAAAACTA
This sequence comes from Coracopsis vasa, assembly GCA_026283785.1. Classification (NCBI taxonomy): domain Eukaryota; kingdom Metazoa; phylum Chordata; class Aves; order Psittaciformes; family Psittacidae; genus Coracopsis; species Coracopsis vasa. Next base: position 36,345 of record JANHGB010057157.1, read on the forward strand.
GAGGTGTCATGAGCATGCCTTGTTTGTTCAGATTTGAGCATCAGGTTATCATCCCGCCCCCATGGAAGCTGTTGAGAGAGCTGGTCACTAATACAGATGGCAGGTCTGGGAGTAATCTTGAAAACATGAATCAGGGCAAGAAATTGTAGAGCTGTTCTTCAATCACAAAGCACAAATTATTATCATTTTTATCAAATCCTGCCTAACACCTCAATGACCTGAAATCAAACAGTAACATTAGTTAAATGTGTTGATCTATACTCTGTTTACACCAATTGCACAACACTCTTTGAATATAGGAAATATTGGCAGGTGTCATTTGAGGGCATGATTCAGCCACCTGGGGACTTCAACTGGGCAGAAACAGCATAAAGTAACTTACAGGCAAACCTCAAAACTGAAGTTCCTTACTGAAGTGACAACAAATTATAGATAAGAAGAAAGCAGCTGCTTAAACTATTAAAACCTATTAGCCATGATTCTAAGATAAATAAATATATTTAAAGCTGTTAAATCTTTAACAATTAGAATGATAACAGAGTGGAGTTTTACCCGGCATCTTCAGCTATTCTACTGTGGTTACTACTGAATTACTACACAGAACAAACTGAGGTATCAGATCTCACATAATAGCTTCAGTAGCATTACAGATGTTCTTTATATACTATGAAGATTCCAGTAGGTATCCAGGCATGCAAAATAAAAGCTATCAAACAGAAATGTGTAGACACACAAATGGCTACAAGTAGAGGACAAGAGCAAAAGACAACACGCTACAGCAGAAACAATATCCTCCTAAAAAGATATCCTGGGGGAAGATCCATTAAGTTGCAAGAGTACTCAAGAATGATGTTTAAGTGCTTATTAGTGAGACTTCCATGCCTGCAGCAGCATGCATCTACTTCTAGGTAGTTTGTGTGAAATCGTCATGGAGTTTTGCCCACTGGGAGAAGGTGCTTCAATTAGAGGTTACATTTTTAATGTAATTAAATGCCTAATTTATTAAAAGGAATGCAAATCACATCAGTTTCTAAGTGGCAGCAGTGGCATTTAGAGCGTGCTATGCAACAGCTTGGTTTTAACTACATGTGCCCTCAATGATAGCACCTCCAAAATGGCATGTTGCTCACTGTTCTTCTGAGAACCACAGTGGGCATAAATAGTGAGAAATGGGGTCATAACATTTGTGATAAACAATTGGTGTAGTCACAATAAACTGTATTTTCAGAGGGTTTGGTTTTTTGGGTTTGGTTGGTTGGTTGGTTTTTTGGGGCTTTTTTGTTTGTTACTTTTGTCATCAAGAGTTTATTTAGCACAATGATTTCCTTTTTTCTTATCTTTTCTGCATAAATGCTTTTAGGAGATTTCCTAGTATTTCGGTGTTTTACATCATAGTGGTTTGCCTTAGCAAACGTGCTGCTCCTCAGTAACCCTCTGGTGAGCATCTGGTTGGTAGCTGTAACTGCCATTGCCAGGCAAATTCAGAAGATTTTTTTGTAAATCCCATAATGTAACAACCACAGATTAGAGACAAACAGCCTTGCAAAACTACTGAAAATATATAATCATTTGTATTGGTGTTAAATTGATATTCCATGTGTTCTACTGTTAGCGAGGCTGCTGTGTCACCATAGGAAGTTCTTTATGCATTAGACAGGCATGCTGAAAAATGAAAAGGCCAAGCTACACCAAAACTTCCAATACTAAAATAAGATTTACCTAAAAAAAAGGGTGCCATGTGTCTTCTTGGAGAATGTGAGAAGATGGGTCAATATCTTACAGGAAAAAGTCTGAAACAAAAAGAAACAAGGATCAAACACTGAAACTGCACCTTTCTCTTACCAGCCCAGGAGTGAAGCCGTGGCAGTATGGAGATTTGTAGTGACACTGCTTTGTTCCAGAGCTGGTCCCTGGTGAAGCCGTTCTCTCCTCAGATTTTCACCTCTTTTCTGCATGTCTGAGAGTGAATCCTTCCAGGATTGAAGGTGTGTGACTCAGTGGCTGCCCACAGAGAGTCCACTGAAGTCAGCTGGATCCTCTGTTTTTCTAGAGATGAGTGTCTCCTGGTGTGCTGCAGTATTAAACCCAAATTCTGCAGTCTGCAAAATACAAGTAATAAGGGAACTGTTCTTAATGCATTTCAATTTCCAACATGTTTATCTTCCTGACTAACTCATTTGAGTTAAATAAATGATTTAATCAGAACATAAATAAACCTCACGAAAACAAAAGTAGACGGAAAGGTGTCTTGGTTAAAATGCTTTCTTCTTCGAACTCAGTAATCATGTCTAAGGCAACTACCGAAATCCTCTTCTCCAGATAAAATGTAAATGTTCTATGTAGGCCATGATGAGAATTTACAGCTGACTTTTTCAACTGCTCTATCAACTGGATATGTGATGTCTAATGATGTAGCAAGCTTTTCTCTAACTCTGTAAATCTCTTGACACAGAACAATGTATTTTTTACTGATTATAATTTAATTATTTAGGATTTCAATAACTTTATTGTTTTATATGCAATAAAGAGCATATGCTGCTTATGTGTGTACGTTTACCTACTTATCTGAATATTTTGTTGTGTTTCCAGTGCAATATTTTTCAGAGAGATAACATTTTCTCTACAATTTTAGTATCTGGTATTCCATTCTGTTAATTCTAGGTAGCCCACTCTTTACCATATAACAGTGAGATCTAAACTGAGAATCACAAAACCAGTGTTGAAAAATAAGGATAACTCATACCTAACACCATGCACATTGAGTTTGGACCTTCATTTCAGATGCATTTTTCTTTGCTTCTTAACTCAGCCGAGAGATAGACCTAGAAGACTTGTAATACAAAATGATGATGAAGCAATACCACTTTGCTTTGGACAAATAACAAATGAAGAGTGCTGTCAGACCTCTGGCTGGTGCCAGATTCCCATAGAGTAGTGCCCATGAACATTTCTGAACTCGTTTTACCTCAATTAGAATGTTACTGTCATAATAGACAACTTTGCATCTTAGAGAATAGACAAAAATGTACAAAAGTGGTTTTTGGTTTGTTTTGTTTTCCTCCATAAAACCTTTAAAGAGTCTTATAACATCTGTTTGCAGAAAAAACCTTGGCAGGTCACCTGTTGGCTTCTAGATGAAGCATAAACATTTGGCTTGGGATGTTGCAGCTTGAAAGAAGAGCCCCAGTGGAATACTACCATCAGAGCACTAAACATATTCCTCTTTATTTAATGGCTTGGTATCAGCTTAGGAAAATAACTCATCTCCTGTTCTGATAAAATCCAAGCAAGTTGACCCAAATCATTTTATATGTTCTCATAATGTGCACTGGCAGGGCTTTTAATTTGTGCAAATATAGTTGAAACCCTGGAGGTTTTTATCAACTAAACAAAAGAAATACGCAAGGAATTTATTAACATGATGGGATTACAGAATAGAAAGAATGGCCATTTTCCCACTGCAAACCTCAGGTTTCTGTCGAAGACATGAAAAACATCTCTACTTTCAGGCTAATTTTCAGGTCCAGGCAAATCACAAAAACTAACCTAATGTACCACATAATTAAGTAAAAACTGTTAAACCTTTCAGACAATCATGATGGGGGTTTTACCTGTACCCACAGACTTAATCATCTGCTCTCACAAGATAAAGCCAGCTTATTCTCATCCATAACTTGTTCTGAAAATGGACTGATAGCAATGCAAGATACTGCAGACTATATGACACTGAGAATTTGCCAAGTAACTAATTTTTCCATAAATATGAGGAAAACTCTGTATATACATATGTAGTCCTACTAGCACTTTCTGCGTATTTTCATATTCCTCAGTGACATTTACCAATCACAGCGAAGAGGATGGTAACTTCTGCAGGAAAATAAGAGTCAGATGGCAAATAAAAGTACTAAATATCACTCATAAAAAAAAAAAATCACAAGGCTTGCCACAAATTTGGTTAGTTCTATGCTGTCATGTTCCTCACTCCAATTAAAAACATACCACGCTAACGGGAACAGCACTACTTGGTTAACCAAGGCTCTGGTGCAAGAGTGAATGCTCTGCCTCCCTACAAACTGCAGCCACGATTCTCTGCCTTGTCTCATCTTTCAGTCTGGAACATGGATGCCTCTTCCAGCCATGGGGTCTCATAAGGTTACTTTGCCTGCATGTTTAATAGCTCTGCTACTGCTTTGGCTCCTAGAAGTACGAATTACACCTTTACCATTACATCCTTGATGGAAAGGAAAAATATCTGTCTGAAGAGTAGGACATAGAGCCAGGAAATTAAGGAAATGAGACAGAGCAGCAACTTATTTCCAAGAGCACACAGTCAGCTGCTGAAGGCACTGCCAGGAGGAAAAATTATTCTCCCTAAGAGATTGCTACCAGCGAATCCTGCTTAGTGGCTGGGGGACACCCAGGAGGGGTCACTTCCCTTGTCTTAACACTCCAAATGAATTATTCATCTCATTCCCTAACAGGACCTGAATGTTTTCTCACTTCTACCTGAATATCACAGGCATTATTTGAAACTCGTCTTTGGAAGTGGGCCTGGCCAAAGTGCTTCTGGGATCCAATAGGATACCAGTGTTAAATAATAATACGAAAACTTCTGCTGCCAGTAGCCTGTTACGTCTGCCTTGCTCACATAGCTCTGCCTGAAGCAGATATCATCAGTTATGATGCTGGTGATGTTTCAAACATTCTCACTCCACATTTAAAGGATTCAAAGGAACAGGTATGGTCTTGATTTGTACCGTTAAATTTAAAGAACTCTTCCTTTTTTGGTTCAGGAGATCTTTGGACTCAACATCAGTGAAGAAACTGTAACCTAAAAGAGAAAATGACTGAGATGGAGCATTTTTCCTCTACCCTCTGATTTTAAATGACAAGTGAAGATATGTCTCAAGAGACTGACTGTTTTCTTACTGTGGTTTGCATTGGAAAGACATGCGGGGTTTGTATTTGAGAGTTTCTTTATTCTTTCTCTTGTTGTGTCAGCCAGGGGGCTTGGAAGTCAAGCCTTGTAAATCACATAATTCCTGGAAATGAGTTTCAGACCTCTGAATGCTGACTCACTGGCAGTTAAGTACATTTTCATAAGTAGCTCGGTAACTTCTAGAGCCAGGAATTTCAGAAACAACCTTCTGTGCTGCACATTGTTGACAGGTAAAATTATGTGCCAGTTTAAGGGAGGACAGAGAACTTTTCATTACCCATCTAAATTGCATTCATTGTACTGATAAATTCAATGGCTAGAAATATGTAGTGTATACTCTACCTATAGTGACTGACTACATACTTAATAGAAAGTATCTCTACATCTATTTAAAGCAGCTCATCCAATATTCCCATTTCCAGCACAGATTAAGAGTGCATTACAAGCAGTCCACAAACAGTCCATCTGGCCTCTCTTTCTGTTGTATCAAACCACCATAAACCACAAGAACTGCCAAGACTGCTCATGCACACAAATGGTGGCTGGGGCTTCCCTAAAGGTATCCATGATCAATGGTGACCCTGAGCTTGAGAGCAATCTTGGGAGAAGGTATGTAAATCTCATAGCTTTAGCTGAGGTCTGATTGCTAAACTAAAGAGTACAGGCTTTGAGATTCTCTTTCCTTGGCTTACAGGTGTAAGTGACATGTTACAGTGAAAGCTCTTCAATGAAGGGAAGGGGTTTGTCCCACTCAGGGCTTTCATCACTCAGAGAGTTCAAGAAGATGCTTTAGGAGCCACAGTGATAGATTTCTTCTGGGTATGTGCTGAACCTGAGTCTCCCTCTTTTACTTGCAGCCGTGTTCTGCCCCACAGCCATTTGACACAGCTACAGCATTGCAGTGGCTTGAGAGATTCTGCTGTAGCAGATGTTGCTAGGAGCTACTAAGGACCCTGAGCTGGTGTTGGACATCACTGAGATACAGCATGTACTTTCCATTACAGAAAGGCTTACTGCAGCTATATATTACAATGGGTTTTCATGCTTGCACTTTCCTCTCCCATATTTAAAAGATTTTGCAGTGGGAAGAAAGTGGGTAATGATCCCGTTCATGACTGAGAGCAATATCCTCTTCCAGCTGGAGTGCTGTCTTCAGCCATTCTTGGGTTTTCACTCTAAGTGATGATCAGTGGAAAGAAGGGGATTCTGTATGATGATGGCTACTCTGACAAAATACAGATAACACATTTATGTGCTCAGTTCACAGTTTTTCAGCTGCCTCCCTCCCCACTATCACATCATAAAAACCCATCCCTGCTACTTCTGTGACATCTGTATTGTCCATTTAGGGAGCATATTTCTCTTATTCAAGAGACTGGTTTGATCAAGCTGGTAGTTCATTACAAGACTTTATTCAGTCTGGAGTTTGAAAAAGCCAATGATCCGCATAGGTGAAAACCTGAACAGCTGAACATGCAGATGGGTACAGGCGGCCCTTAGCTTTGCTCTTTCTGGCTAGATCACCTCGCTGTGCCTGAACTGAGCTGATGCAGATGTTGCACTCACTCTCTACTCCTTGCAGATTCTAGTACTGACAGTTAAGAGACAGAGATGATAAGAAACTATCAGAGAACTGGCAATAATTATTTCATTCTTCTGCAGTACATAGCTTCATATTCCCCAGGATGGGGGCATCCTGATATCAGATATTCTATATTAAAGGATATCCTATATAATAGGAATTATCCTATTATTATTTTTATTATCATAGGCTATATTTTATGAATAATCTAATTCTTATTATATTTTATATATAATATCCTATTATATATTAAGAATTATATGATATAGATTACTATATACTATAACATTGGATCTTATTAAC